>JNHV02000037.1:0-66536 GCA_001691785.3 Amanita brunnescens Koide BX004 | reverse complement strand
TGGCAGAAAATCTGGATTGCTAGGACAGTTGCTTGCCTAGCTAGTCTACTCATGTCCTTCCAACACGATGATCAAAGACGCTGAGACTTATGCCGAAACTCTGGATTTGCCCTTTCCCCACTCATAGAGAAGTCTTAGACATAAAGCTAGCATGAACCATGTCGTGGCCAAGGTTTTCCTTATCCCTCAGTGTATATCGTTACATCTCACAACTTGCTATWCAAAAGAAATTTTTTATATATATCCCCTCTATCGAAATTTTACTCTCATGGAGACGTTCTCGAGTCTAGCAGACGATGGGGACCTAGCCTGCAACCTTCCCAGTGAAAAAGAAGAAGGGGCGCTCGCTATAGAAATGAGGACAATACTGAACTGTACGCTAGACTTAGCGATAATACAATATTACTGCCCGACACAATCACTAAGCTCCAGGAAGGCGAACGACGAGATGGAGGGTAGATTCCTTCCGAATGTTATAATCAGAAAGAATGCGTCCATCTTCTAGCTGCTTTCCGGCAAAAATAAGTCGCTGCAGGTCAGGCCGAATCCCTTCCTTGTCCCGGATCTTTGCTTTAACGCTATCGRTCGTGTCTGAGAACTCAACCTCGAGGGTGATCGTCTTGCCCGTCAGCGTCCTGACAAAGATTTGCATGCCACCACGCTCCAAGTGGAGAGTGGATTTCTTCTGAATGCTATAATCAGAAAGAATACGTCTATCTTCCAGCTGCTTTCCGGAAAAAATGAGTCGCTGCAAGTCAGGCCGAATCCCTTCCTTGTCCCGGATCTCCGCTTTGACGTTATCAATCGTGTTCGAGGAGATCGTCTTGCCCGTCAACGTCCTGACAAAGGTCTGCATGTCACCACGCTCCAAGTGGAGGGTAGATTCCTTCYGAATTTTATAATCAGAAAGCGCTCGTCCATCCTCAAGCTGCTTTCCGGCAAAGATCAGACGCTGTTGGTCGGGTCGTATCCCCTCTTTGTCCTGAATCTCCGCCTTTACATCGTATATGGTATCTAAAGATTCGACCTCGAGCGTGATGGTCTTCCCGGTCAGGGTTTTCACGAAAATCTGCATGCCACCACGGAGACGAAGGACTAGATGTAACGTACTCTCTTTCTGAATGTTGTAATCAGAAAGAGTGCGCCCATCTTCCAGTTGCTTTCCGGCGAAGATAAGTCGTTGCTGGTCGGGAGGGATGCTAAAGGAGAAATGATGGATCAAGCGAACTCGAATCGACATAACAAGTCATAAACTTACCCTTCTTTATCTTGAATCTTAGCTTTCACGTTGTCAATTGTATCAGACGATTCGACTTCCAGGGTAATCGTTTTACCCGTCAATGTCTTGACGAAGATCTGCATGCCACCTCGGAGGCGCAGCACGAGGTGCAAAGTGGACTCTTTCTGAATGTTGTAATCTGAAAGAGTACGGCCATCCTCGAGTTGTTTTCCAGCAAAAATTAACCGCTGTTGGTCGGGAGGGATGCTTGAATCACTAGTGTATCAACAATGTACTTCTATTGTCTAAGAAAACATAACCTACCCCTCCTTATCTTGAATCTTGGTCTTGACGTTGTCAATAGTATCAGAGGATTCGACCTCCAACGTTATTGTCTTGCCGGTGAGAGTCTTTACGAAGATCTGCATGTTGATCAATGAGGTAATTTTCGCAGAGTCCAGAGTTTAAACCTTGCGGCTGTCAAGGGCCAAACCAGCCAAAGCACCAGGCAAGGTCTCGGTATCAACCAACGCTTATCTAGAAGTATAAAGACTGTAGCGCGGCATGAGTGCCGTGCTAGTCTTGCAACGTCTGAGCGCGTCAGACATGACACAGACTCGGATGTGAACTATAATATTAATGGATAAAGGTAATGATATACTGCTATGTCTAGATAATACATTCCCATTACTGGGCTGCTCGTTCGCGTGGCTCTTTGAGCCTTGCATCCTAGCAGCCTGARTTGGTCACGAGTGAAAAAGAAAGTACAGGGCGAAACGAAGGGCTGGCTCTGGATTCTCCCAGATAGCGTCCATACTCTAATGCATGAACACAGGCACGCTAAACAGGTTGATTGCGGGTAATGGGTCGTATCGACGCGTGAAGTAGAGGTGATCTCGGCCGCAAGCCTCAGACAAGTCTTGTGCATATTCAAGTGTAACTAAACTTGAGAGAGAGAGCTCAGTCATAACCCACAACTTACGTTGCGGGAGTTTTCATCAAACCACAGCCTGATAGTCAAATCCTTCTCCATGGATGCCGATGCTATTACGTTTTCGCGGGGGTGAGTCTACCAAGAAGCATTGCGTTATTTTCGACATCACTGCTAACAGTATCAGTCCTTACGTCGAGTGCTAAAACGACATCTGTGTTTCGTTGAATTGTGCTCAAATATCACTTGCCCACAAGTTTATCTCACCTCTGTGACCTTCGAGAGCTTGCAGTACTTGACGACTTTGCAGATCCCAAATGTAAACCTTGGCGTCTTCGCTTCCACTAACAATGTATTTGCTTCCTGTCGTGCCGAAACACGCCGCTATGCAATAAGTACGATTTATATGTCCRACGTATGTCTTGACGCAGCGTGAGGTATGGTAATTCCACAGCCGAATTGTAGAATCTTGCGTCGCAGCAAGAACAAATCGCGAATTTGGTGAAAACCTAACATGAGAACTATTCTCTTTTTCAGCAAGCTCGGTCTACGAGACGTTAAAGATTACCAGATAGGGTTGTCATCGTCAACCAGCGTTTTCAAGCACTGTCCCGATTCAGCATCCCATATACGTCTATAACAGCCGTTCAATGTAGAAGAGAGGAGAGTTAACAACATTCCTGACATTAGTCCATCCATCGCGCAGGAGACAATAAGAGTCCCATCGTGATTGAAACTGACAGCAGTCACTGGATCAGAGTGAGCTGGAAGGACTTTGAGTGCCTTCCCTACGTACAGAAGTAATTAGACGGGTGCTAAGAAAGTAGTAAAGCAATTCACCTTCTGCAACATCCCATACTCGCACTGTCTCATCAAAACCACCAGAGACAAGTAAATTTGAGTTTGGACTGAAATTAACGCAGAATACAAAATTTGTGTGGCCAGCTAGTGTCTTCACTGCAGATCCCTTCATGCAATTAGGACTGTATATCCGTGACAAGAGCGACGAACCAGCTCCAAACTCCATATCATAACCGTTTTGTCGTCGGAGGCGGATGCCAGGTAGTCGCTGTCGGTCGACCAGGCAACATCAGATATACCTTGCTTATGGCCAGAGAAAGTGCGTATTATCTGGCCAGTATTGGCATCCCACAGTTTAATCAGTTTGTCTGCAGCTTTGCTCCAGAGTAAATGAGGCTTTTTCGTATATTCGTATGCAAAGCGACACACCACACGAGGCGAGCATAGAACCGTCGGGGCTAAATTTCAACGACGCGATAGATCTGGTGTGTCCGCTAAGGATATGGCGTAGCTTGTACTGAGGTCTGGATGTTCCATCAGTCATTGACTTTTCGTTCTGATATGTATCTTCGTGCGAGAGCTCCGAAGGCATGACAACATTTTCTTCGGCAAAGGTCGTAGGAGCTTGCTCGTGTTGAGAGTCGACTTCCATCAAGACTGTTTGGCACGTGCTCTCAAAAGTTTATTACTACTCTTCTCGACAATGGCAGCGCCATGGATAACACCGCCTACACGCCCAGAACTGATTGAAGGGCTTGTATCCGGCGTGGGTGAGCCATTTTTCCCTAGCCCGTGTCTTCGCAGCCAACACCACTAGATCGGTACAATCCATCGAATGTTGGYATCCTGGAAGATTACTTGTACCACCAGATCCGAAGCGAGGAATATGATTGCCTAGCAAATCTTGCCATCCTGAAACTGTGAGCGTTGACCTAATCTTATTTGCATCTTAGTTATGCCAGTCACCAGATATCAGTTCAATCCGCACCTTTATAATCCAGACGTAGTGATCAACATCCTAATCAAAGCCCTTACATCTACTCCACTCCCAGATTTCAATCTCTGTATTTCCCTCATCGACGAAAGGCCGATAAATGCAACACTAGATGAACCAGACCCGCTACCTTCCCTTTTCCCTGCTCTCAAAAATCTTCACAATTTGCTTTATCGGTGTCGATTTCCTGCTTTTTGGGAATATTACCGCTCAAGTGAGCTGGAAACCTTGCGCGACAACTATACCGTAGAATGTGTGGGGTTTGAAAATGCCATACGGAACGTTTCTATTCGCGCTGTCAAGACCACATTCACTCAGATATCTTTTGAGCGTCTAGGATCTTATCTAGACCTTGATGGTCTGTTGTTTCTGTTAACTCATCACATTTGTGAACTTAGCTTGCCCAAGGCGACGATTTGAAATCTTATATACAAAAGCAAGGATGGGCTCATGATGTGGTGACCGGCGTTATCAGTGTTCCATCCAATCCCGATAATCAGATTGAGGCAACAATTGTTCAAGAAAGCATAAAATTACCTCGTACGTTAACTTCCTTGTGCTGTTTGGTGGTGTATTTTTACAGTTCATTGAAGAGGTTGCAAAAGTCATTGCGCATTCTGCTCTCAAGGCATGATATATATAGTTGACGAAGGGTAGTCCATACATCATATCAGCTCTATTTCAATGTACAAATAGCGCAAATTAGTGGAATGGTCTTCCATCATGCAGAAGAGAAAGCTGCGTATGTTCCCCATATGGTCATTACTACGCCAGTTACNATCACCGTACCGTCTAAAATTCCGCATCGACCCTGCATAACTACCTTGGCAGCTACTGGGCCGACCACATTTATCAGAAACGCGGAGAAAGATCCCATGAAAGCCATGACAGCACTGAATTGTGGGAAGACCATAGATACTGCGACCGCAGACATAGTTAGAAAGATTCGTAGTAAAATTTGTCCCCAAGACGATTGATGACCATGTCCTTTCGTTCCCATCTTGACGTCGCCAGGATGCCCAAGCCCAAGAAGGATTTCCATTGTCGTATGAAGCTGAGGGACTCAAGTATCAATGTGATTTTGAGCAGTTAATAAAACGTTACAGACAGGGTGCAAATTGAGAGCGAATTTTGATCTATTTCGAGGTTATTATCAGCGACCGAGATCTAAATAAAATAACTCACATAGGATTTATTACCAACATCCACAGCACGGCTCCATTTAATCCGGGATTATACCCTGGGGTTCGTAGCAAATCTTTACTAATCTAGACGCTTTAGGATGGTGACAGAATACAAGTAGACTGAGCATACTTCGTCGCTAACGTCACTACCAAACATGAGGTAGCCGACATAGCCGATGGCCGCATARATTACTGTGACTATTGCCTATGTTGGCTAGAGGTTAGACACTCGTTGATACGGCATAGTGGTGCGTACAAAAGCCCAGTTAACCATTGAATTAAATTGGCTCGGGTCCGCCATATCCCGTGCAAGCGATGGTATGACAGCATGACCTGAGAACTGGAGAAAGATGCTCGGTTAGTCCTAGCATGTTATATCGATGTGCTCTGTACCCCCGCCATGAACAATCCGAACGCAATAGCTAGCTTTTCAGTGCTCGGAACTCCGAAGCTGGTCTTCGCAGGGTCCCATAAACTTCCTGGTGCCTTCCGTTTTGAAAGACCATCAATGAGCACTACTGCCACCAGCATTATGGATGACGTGATTCCAAAAATGGACGTGTATGACAGGAGTGACAGGGGTAGGAAGGCTATTGGGATTAAACTAAAGAATGTATTGAAAGTACGCGGGATTCAGGAGTGAAGAGATGAAGGCGTACATGATAGCRCCAATTGCCTTGTAGGCATTTGCAGGAAATTGCGGGAAGATGGCATGTAGAGAATCACCGTAGAGCGTCACGAGGAGGATACTACGGAGCATATGGGTTAAACAACACGAATTTTTCACTGGACCCACCAGACAGAAAAGAGTTCCAGGCAGAATAATAAGCTGATGAAGATGCTCGATCGTGGACCAAAAGCCATCCGCCCTATATCACCGTATGTCCTTATTCGTGAGTCAGAGAAAATAAAGCCCGCCAGAATCTTTGCCCTGTATGTTTACTGTGAAAATGCCTCATATCTGCTTCTCAGAAGAACGTACGTGTAACAGGATGTAAGAGAATAAAGGATGAGAAGGGCTGTCCCCGCAACCCAACCGGTGCAGGCAAATGCCAAAGGCTCAGATAACACACCAATGCCAAGCAATATCGCCGTGGTATTGAACAACTATCAATGATGTGAGCAAGGAGTTAACACGGTGGAAAACATGCACACCGACTGGCCAAAGGTACTTTGACCACCGCGGAACTGTTGGGCACTATGCGATGGAGCGGGGGAAAGACCAAGCTCTGGTCTAACAATGGAGTGATATATCTGACGTGTTTCCTGGCTAATGGGGCCCAGTGATCCTTGGTTACTTGGGCCGGATAATGCGCGTAGAAGAGGGGTGCTTTCACGACGATGAACAGATTTTCCCGGTTTCGAGGTTCTACGGTTTCGAGGTGTGTAGGGTTTTCGAGCCTTTGCTTGTGGGGAAGCCCAATCCACGACACGATCTCTCGAAGCGCTGTCGATTTCTTCATCCCAAGTTAACTGACTTACAAAAGAGTCGTCATTGGGATGTGAAGGTACATGCTCTGTCACCACATTCACATCGCGAGGAATATGTGTAGACTCTTCGCCGTTCTCGGGATCTGCTGCTGGTGGGACATCGATTGAAGAAGCAAACGGTGACTCTGCAATCAGACATTGTACACGACGATCTATAGCCGACGCTCAGTTGCATTCGGCTAATACAATCCAGAAAAGCTCACAAGARTTTAGGGCACTGCCGATGGTGCTGGACACGGTGCTTATACTGATACTGGTGGGAACGGCGGAAGACATGGTTCACAATCGTTATCGTCTGCTGGCGGCACGTCATTACATTATAAAGGGCGGGACACCGGTATCGTACATATTAGGCGAATCATATGGGAATATCGAATAAGCTTTTCTATTTCGACCGAACGTCTCTATATCCTACGTTCACGATGTGATGGCTTTGCGATTCGTCCACGTCATGTACGGTTCTCGCGTAAGATCGTATACATTGCCTTTCGTCCGAGTACTACGCCGTGCATCGGGAAGTTTAGCATTGATATTGAGGTCCTAGCAAGGAATGAGCGAAGTATCAAATCACATACAGTGATAGGCGTACCGAAATACGTTTTCGCATTCCCGCGGTGATATGCGCCCACCATTTCGTCAACGCAGTTTTTAGTGCTATTTCACGATGTCCTTTTGGATTTAGCCAGGCGAAAAACTCGTCGAGCTGATGCGAAGGGTGTTATACGACTGTTAGCTGATCAAAGTAGAGAACTTGCCTCTTCCAGCTCCATATACACTGCCCAGTCTCCAGGCTCTAAGATGCCCTCTTCGCCTTCTTCTTCTCGTCTCCTCTCGTCGATGCCTTCTTCCCTGCGCCTCTCTAATAACTCCAGGTCGAACTCGCTTGGGCCTTGAATGAAGAGCCTGCCAGTACCATACTGCGCTACACCACCGCTGCCAACGAGAGATGCAGATCCCATACCATCGAACCACCAAATACGATTGTAAAACCGATCTCGACCGATGGGCTTAACACGGACGGAGCCTAGTAATTTCCTAAACTCGCGTTCAATACCCTCTAGTCTTCTTTCCAGTTTATTCACTTCTTCGTCTAGACGCCTATGTTCTGCTTGGGCTTGCTTCAGCGATGCTTGCTTTGCCCTCGCTGCTTCTCGCTCTTTCGCATGTGCCTGACGACCTTGCCTACTCTTTTTACCATTCGATTCAGACGCACTCTCAGAGACGTCAGATAATTCAGACTCTTGCATGGTCGAATCATCTTCGCCGTTCTGACTGGAAGGCGAGCCTTCTTTAGTTTCCCCCAGAAGGCCATTCATTTCTTCCAAACTTTCAAGTGAGGTCAGTTGCGGTCACGAGAAGCTAGAGTGGACACATACTACTGCTTTTTCAATCGATTAACCTCGATTTTCTCTTTCCGTAATGCAGTGAGCTGTTCTTCGCAAGACTCCATRTGTGAATGGATTGCTTTACTAGAAATAGCGACATTGCACATAAACGACAAGATGGCGACGCGATCATCTGGTGGTAACGTGTAATACCGCTTCGTAGGATTTGATGGAACCTTCAGTAGGTCTGCCGTCGGGGTCGAGGTTCTAGACTCAGACGACGAAATGGAAGACTCTTTCAGGCAATCAGGTGAGAAAAGCAATCTCGTTAGAACTTCGCGAAGGCGAGGGAAATTGGACGTTGTAGCGTGCTATAGATTAAGTTAGTGTCGGTGCATCTTCAGATGACGGTGAACTTACATCTTTCAAGCACCCAACTAGAGCTTCTTCCCAACCTTCTCTACCCTCTGTATGTCTCAGTGGTACCCGTTCCCAATTATTACCGACCTCTGCCATCGCTGTGGTCAGTTCGTCGATGGATATTCCTAAGACTTCCAAAGACTCCTGGTCTTCCTCTTCTGCAATCTCTTTGAGTCGTAAGAGGGACAAGAGAGCACTATGTCGTGTAAAGGAAACGGTTCGAAGGTTGTATATCAAGGCTGTGTGAATCTCTGCAAGTAAAGGGCAAGATGGATCGAGAAGTGAATGCCGCAGCGCATGTTCGAATTCATCCAAGGTGAAAGGGGAAAGGTGCAAAGGTTGACTGCGACGACGTAATGAGACCACGCCTTATCATCCGGTGGATCACATACCCGTAGACAACTAAAAAGTTCCAAGCCATGATCAAAGATTCAAAGGTTCCTGGCGTGTCATTGAATGGAACCGCTGAACGGCTAGCCAGGGGTCTTTGTACTCTCATTCCGGCCTTTTTATCTCTGTCCGCAATGCGTACATCTAGGTCTTCTGTTGGATAACGGACTGGCTTTTTCTTCTTCTTCTCCGCCTCCAGTCGTTCTGCTTCCTGCTTCTCTCGAACCTCTCGGTCTACTCACATTGTCAGTGTTAAAGCCCACGGTAAAGGCACTATACGTTCTTCACCTTTTTCATCCTGAGCAGTGGCCGTCTTTTGCTTTTTGGATGGAGGACCTTCTTTATCCTCCCATACTTTTTTCCGCTTGTCAATCTCACCTTTCTTGATATTTTCAACGCCTTTCCTCGTTTCCTCAGGCATGACAGAATCAACACCATATCGTTTTGCAATGATTGGTTTGACGGTCCAGGGAGATGCGACGGCAGCATCTCTATCAACGCAATCCCGAATGAAACGACGTAAAATAGACTTTGAAAATGAAAGGCGGTCGCGACTGCATGAGGATAATGTATGACCTTAACACCTGGTATAATTCATTGTTTAACTTACCTCATCATAGGGCATTGAACTTCCATGACGCTCCCAATGAGCTTCGCGTCTTTTTCAGCTTCCCTAGCAGCAGTCTTGTCTTTACTATGACTTTTATCCTTCTCAAGCTCTAGTATGTGGACCCAATAATAATACAACATCGGATCATCACGAGCATTAGCATCCTTGACGGGTATCTTAAGGTCGCCGCCAATGACATGTAGTGCTTCATCTTCCAGAGACGACGCGGACGAAGAGGATGGGTCTTTATGTGCATCTCGCGCCTTTTCGTCTGAACTGTACTTGGGCGGATAAACCTTTTCTACCCGGGCATAATATCTTCGAGGGTAAAACATGTTCATAGATATACGTATTCTTCAAGGCAAAGCACGTACTTGACACCTGATATATCGACAAGGACACCTGTAAAATTAGGAAGGTCGGGAGAAGTAAGGAGGTGACAACCAGTAAGACGTACGTTCGGTCTTGAAATATCTATCCTTGAAGCGTTCATACACGGCCTCCACGAGATGGTCAAGTCGACCCATGACCTCTGTCAAGATGCTAAGTAASAGAGATAGGACAAAGCGTCAAAGGATCGTACGCCATTGAACCGCCTTGAGTACAGCAGGCTTGAGAGGCTCTGGAAATCTTGCGTGCATAGTTTTGGCCTCTTGCCGCTCGCTTTCGACGGCTTGGAAGTAATCAAGACCACTCTTGCCTGTGACCTCGCATTGAAATTGCTTGAGACGGTAGAAAGACATGCGAGCGGCATATGCTCTAATAGGCCGGTGTTCGTGACCGTGGACGCGAAAGGGGATGGAGGAGAACGTACTCAAATGTCTCAAAAATTTCACCTGTTTGCTCGAGGTAGAAGACCTGTCTAGTGGGATCGGACTTGAGGGCCTGAAGAAGCGCCTCGGAGGGTTCTGTGAGGACGACCCGCTTGCGACGGCAGGTGGGCATGTTGGGGGAGAGAGGCTTGGGGCAAAGCGCTGGGAGATGAGGCGGGGTCGGAATGAGAGACAAGAGGCAGGTGATGGGGAAAGCGGCAGGAAAAGGGACAGGTGGCCGCTCGGGGGTCCAAGTGCTCTGCCTCCGCCCTTTTCGACTTTCGCCGCCCCCACTCCCGCCCTCGCTGCTCGCCACCCACTCCCTGCTTCCTCCCCGCTGTAGCCTCCCCCGCACATTGCCCCATCGTGTCCTCGAGTCGCGTAGCCTATTTTCATTCGTCGCGTTACGTATCAAAGCCACTTCCATCGTCGTCCCGCACAATCAAACACATCTCTTTCTTGTTCCTCGTAATCTATGTTCTTTCGTATGTCACTCTTCCTTTGCAATTGCCCAACTCTGTCCTTGTCTGTCTGAGGTCTTGTTCCCAGTTCCTCCTTCCACGTGTCGTTTTCCACGTGATCGTGACGCAGCCTCATCGTCATCCACCTCGCCCGACCCTTCTCGTCTCGGTCTCAATACTTATTGCGCACAGTAGTATTGCAAACGATACTTGACCATAAGATAAGATATAAGATAATTTTCATCAGATTGTTCTTGGACCGAAAACCCTTAAGGAGTTCTCGCTCGGTTGTCTGCTTCCCCGGCCTAGGCGATGCTATCATCTCACTTACTTTCTTCTATAGTATTGTCGTTGCTAAATAGATACCAGATAAATGAGGCGTACATTWTTTGGCCATCTTGTGTAAATCTCGTCGAAATGACTTGACTGGTGGATCGCCATTACGGGTAAGACAATCCATCAATCTTAGCAAAGGAACGATACTGGGTTTGCAACTTTTTCGTGCATGCGCAATAGAAAGTGCATTGAAATATGCGTTATTACAHSMGACAAGGCGAAGAGATCGGAGAGAGACCTATAGTTGTGTGTGGAATCATTATCTAACTCACCGGTACAGCATTGATGCGTTCACTACGCGCTGGTCTTAAAGAAGAAATCAACCTGTACAATGCCGTTAATGGCGTTAAAAATACCACGCGTACGGCTTTCATCTTTCCGACTACTCTTGGAAAAACATCATTGCTGCGACACCATCCTTCCAACCTTCAATACTGTACATGGCAAGGACCGCCACTGCAGGATATACCAATTCAAGTAATATTGACAATATTGACAAGTTGCTAGTACGGATTGTAACGGGTGTATTGCTACGAACACGGCTGAAATGACTGGCGGGCCAAGGTGAAGTCAACTATACGAATGTGCCTGTAAGGGAAAGTGACTGCGGCGCGTGAGGAAAAAAAAAAAAAGGGTCGATGACGCCAACTCGGCATATCGATGAAGAAAACGGTATATGATAAGGTGAAGAATAAAATATACTATAAAGCCAGTGAAGGTCAGACGGTGCGTGCGACTAAGTTGATAAAGTATTGCACAACGATGGATGTATCGAAAGAGGGGGATGTGTTGATGGATGCATGTAGAATGGAAACAGGTATTGTGTATGACAACATGGGATGGCAAGGAATCGCACAAAGCGCACGAAGGAGAGACGCCATGAATGAAGGTAAGCGACACGCTTGAAGGGAAGGGGTTTTATCATCCTCCTCCCGGTCACGAACCTCAAATGATGCAAATGGTTGCTTGTATTGAAACCCGGCGGATGACAACTTGCTTGTGAAAAATAGGACGCATGGATGATCGGATTATTGTGGGACAGAACTTGCGGAAAATGTCTTTGTTGTTACATTTTTGAAACAAGGTATTTTAGGTTAGGACGCGGAGTTCGGAATTAGGCTATATTGCACACAAAGCGAGCTGCTATATGACCATGGCCGTTCGCGGCGAGGATATATTGAGATTATGTAGGGCCGGTCGACCAAAAGTGACAAATTCGTGTGGCAAGAATTGCTCCGGAGGAGACTCAATGCGACTCTTGTTGAGGACGGGCTCAAATGTTGACGATGGTATGTTCTCCTTGTCGTCAGACGAATGCGCAGAGAATGGTTCACTTGCGAAATACGGTGTGGTTGGTGTAGGAGGCGTGTCGTCCGATACGTCCGATGGGGATGTTGTACAACTCATCGGAGTGCTCATTGTTGACAGAGAAACACGTTTCGGTGTGACAGGGAGCGACGCCAGAGGATAGCGAACGAAGCTACCTCCTTGCAAGTAGAATTGCACCACAAACGTTGCGGCTTTCGAATAAAACGCGTACGAGTATTTCTTTATAAGTGTTTCGGACAAGTCATTGACATTTTTTGATAGCCGGATGTCCAAGTGATCAATAACCTCTAGACATTCCTCTGTTTCTTCCCAAATTCTGCGGGGTTTGCCGCAAAGAAATCTAGACAGCGTCAATGCGGCGAGCGCAATTGTTGATGGGGGATACATGATGAATTCCCGATAGAATAAGGTGATTTCCATCAGGAACCGCGCGACATGCTGAACTTTTGGCTCTTCAATACAAGTCCCGCAGCACATCAGTCTAAGCCAAGCCTCAGCAGTTGGATGCCCAAGAGTCCATTGGATCGTGGATAATACGTGACCTTCCATCTGTATGAAGGCAGACTCCTCATACGTATCACGACATATTTGAGCAAGGTCTTGCACCGTCGGTATGCGTTCCTTAGCGTCCTCGAATTTAGCTGCAATCCATAGCGCAGCACAACCAACAAGCTGGTAGTGCTTAATATAGACAATGCGGCGGGACACGTATCGGTCGATGATGTTGAGGGTAAGATACAGGGTTTCTGGCCTTAATCGGAAGGTGAAATGGATCTCCACCAGAAAATCGACTAAACAGGGCCTCATGTGCCATCTGATCTCAGGCTGCTGATCCATTGACTGCGCAGAGGACATTGTGTAGCGCTGTAATGCAATGTCAGGTTAGAAAAAAGTATCAGGAAACTGCAATAGCGTCGAAACTAACCTCCATATCGTGCATATAGTAGCGTATTTCATCGCAGTATTCCTCTTCAAGCCAAATACCCTCCCTGCGAAGGGCGATGATCTGGGCTTCTCGTTGACGCTGCTGCATCAGAGCCGCCTTCGAAGAGCGAGGGCTCCTGCTAGCACGAGCGGGCCCACAATGCGGCAAAACGGGAGACTTGTGAAGTTTGTTTATCCCATGAGGGGAAGGGCGTTTCTTCGGGTAAATCAGCGAGATGCGAGAATGTCTCTGCGTGATGTCTTTCATGTGGAGAGAATTTAACGCGACAAGTTGAGTGGTAGGATCTAGACTGCATGTATCCCGTGAGATGGGTGCGCGCGATTTGGAAAAAGAATATGGAGACATGAAAAAAGCTGCCCCGTGGGGTAGGCGGGTAAGACAACCAAGAAGAATTGGACTGAACGAAAATGAGAGAGGGATRAAGCCACACCAAATAACACCGTCATTTCAAGTGGGCGATCGCGACAAACGACGCGTTTGGAAACAAAACAAAAATGGTAATATCCTTTAGCTCACCAATTGTGACGAATCGCGTCTCATACGACGACCAACAAAGGACTTATGTGACGATGTGTGTACAGAACACACGGACTGTAAAAAGGAAAAGTTCGTCAGCGTCTCTAAAATCGTGAGGGACGTAATAGAAGGGAGGAAGAGCGGGCTACCGAAGAGCGTCAACGAGGGGGATGAGCACGACGACAGAAAGTCAAACCCAGGGAAAAGACCACGAAAGGATATAAAAGTGGCCGTGCAGCGCGGTTATCAGGAGCCGATCAGGAAATAATGAGGCTGGTGAAGTGTGAAGGGCCAGAAACCATCGTCACGCCTCGAAACCATCATTACATACCCCATCCGTCCTTGTTTTCCTCGCTCGTATAAAATCCATCAGGTATCATCCGGAGCTGCACTGGCGCCCCATCGCCCCTTTATTCCCCCGTCCTCGGCTGTGTGCTCGGCGGTTCTCACGCTCCCCGACGAAATATTCACCTACCTCAGCTCGATGATCCACACGGCTTGCAATATAATATTCTACACCGTCTCTGTACTGAGCCGAGTTGGTACACAGCTGTCGTGTCCATTATTAGTGTCGTATGACAATGTGAAAATATGTCCACAGACCTCTGACAGCGAGCTGTGGGGATGTTACTAAAAGAAATTAGAATGAAAAGGTTAAAGGAGTGACTGGGAGTGAGTATTGAGAATCGGTTTTGTCCGTCGTCGCGGGCGACCAGCTACTTCGGTAAGAGAAACCGAGGAGGTCAGGCGCTGAACGGATGGAGAATGCCCGTTGATGCGGCAAGTCAGCGAGAATGAGGTGTTATCCTCGTCCCCGACTGTGGCGCACTTGGGACGTTGAAGGGGATGGTGAAAGGGAAAGTTACAACAAGTGAAAAGAACTTTTCAAGTTGTAACCAGAGAAGATTAGGCCGATGCCGCTTATCCATCCAGGTTCACTGACATCGGACATAATCGAATCCCTGTTTTGATCCAATCCACCACGTTGCCTGCCTGCAGGCAGAGGATACCCAAAGATTCGCTCATAACTATTATGTAAGGCTACCCGATGGATTTAATCTTTACGGCGCTGTGTCACAACCTGAACTTCCCGCGTACCGAATACTGTTGMACCCGCTCGCTTACAGTACACGCTACTTAGCCCTCAGCAGTGGTAGGTGGCTCAAGATGAAGGCCAAGTAATCGTCATGTTAAACAATCAACATTTTTGGACCAAACCGCAGTTTCATCAAACCCCAAGGAAGCTTGTACATAACACTTATCACCTACTAAAGCGGATGAACACGTATTCTTACTCTTGCGGCGAAGGACCTTGTCAATTTGTCCAATGAATATCTATTTCGGCCTTACAGTATAACCGTTGGCATGGATCCTGTTACAATATGTGGCCATCTGTGACACACTATCGGGCTACGAGATGAATTCTTCCCCTTTCATCGGAGTAGATACATTATACTATCTATATAGGGTGCGCATACAATAACGAGGGCACACGGTGCCCCGTTATCCCATGCGCCCGYGACATCATACACGATCGGAAGCGGAGAACAACGGACAGAGACATACATGTCAGATGTCCCTTGCATCGTACGGGATTTTTTCATGAACGTCCAATTCAACAGGCATTATAACTGTGCAATACGTAGCGATCATTTGTGTACTTTGGTTAAAGACGCCGTCGACGKACTAGAGCAAAATGTTGACATGGGTATTTGATCTGACATGACAAACGGAAGTCCAAGAACGTAGACATGGGAAGGGTTGTTCTCATGCGGAGAGTTGCGGCATCACATATGGTAATTGTGTGGCCTTTGAACGACTATTATGATGGGAGTTTGAATGTGGATCCAGTGCTAACGTACTTGATTGGCCAAAAAAGTTGATGTATTACCGCCCAATTGTCAATTGTCAATGTCGTAGAGCTTACAGGATCGCCTCCGCATCATCTCGGCAGAACACTCAAATACCCTTCTGGGAAATAGCTTGAGAGAAAAATGCCTATCAAGGTAGAGCTGATCTCGGAACAAGGTAGCGTGTGGAACGCAAACGGCGCTACTCTGTAGACTGACAAGTACGCGTGGAACGAGTACCTGACTTCGTTCACTGAGTTAATGCAAAGGTCAGACCGGCAACTGGTCCCGAAATTCACAACTACGAAGACATGATCACGTATCGCAAGTGGCAAAACGGAAAAGGGAACATGTCCCGAATATAAATATATATCAGGGGGAAACGTATAAATTCCAAGTTAACTCTCACTCTCGGTGTGGACCTCCCATCAGTAGGGCCATCAAGTCGTGAGCAGGCTGGTTTGTTGGACCAGGCATTCCCTGTTGCGAAATATGTGGCGGGATCATATGGGGCAACGCATGTGCGGGTAAAGGAGGTTGCTGACGCATAGCAAGGAGTGGGTTATGCACTTGAGTGCTTTGGCCCTGTTGTGGCGTTAAACCAGTGTTCATACCCCGCAATCCACCGATTCCAACGCCATTCATGGCTAAGAACTGTGCCTGGTTTGGATTCAGATTGTTGGGCAGATTCTGCAGTTGATGGGCTGGAAGAGGACCACGAAGCGGTGGACCATTATAACCGAGCCCACCATTGGTAGCAAAGCCATTGTAATTTTGCTGCTGTGGAGGGCCGTTCAATGGTAAGGATCCATGCATGTTAGGTGGTGGTACACCTGACAAGTTCATGAAATGAGACGGATCATGCGGAGGTCGACCCCCAAGGTTTGCTAGCCCAGGTGGAAGCCTCTGAGCGTTCTGTAATGGTCCCTGCTGGCCTGAGATGGGCGATGGGCCACCGCGGAACTGGGTCTGCTGTGGCGGAATGCCCACACTTCTCTGGGGGTTATACAATGGAGGCGGACCGGCATAGACAGAGTCTAATCGCTGCTGTGAGGGCCGTTGAATATGATGCATGACTTCTTCCAACCCATCGGAATATAGAGCGGGTGCATCCCTACTTCTTGGTGGCGGTACGGTACGTAGCCCGGGAACCATCCCRTCAGGTACAAAACTTCTGTCATCTAATCGGCTTTCGTATAGTGGCTCCATGCGATGTCCAGTTTGGATTTGTTGTTGCTGGAAAGCTGCTTGCTGCAATAACTGCAAGTTATTTTGCGTTTGCTGACTTATCGGGTGGTTGTTTGCTAAGGCTAAAGGAGAGCTGACAACACTCCTGTGTCCCTGCAATCAAATTGTAAAAGGAAAGTAAAAGAAACCGCTTCGTTGACTCACTTGTGAGGAGTTACTCAGCATATTGAAGATGTCTTCCAACGTTCGTTGTTCGCCATGAGGTGGTTCATGAGGATTCTGATCCATTCTCTGATTAGGATGTGGTGAATGTAACGGTAGGCCGACGGGTGTTTGTGGTTTTGGTAGGGGAGCAGGAGGCTCACGCATCTTGTCAAAGAATTTAGCGAAGCGACTTCCCCTCGGTCCAGGATAGCCTGCATTATTAGCGTCGTAGAGATGACCAGCATCGATATTTGGCGAGGGGCGCTCCTTCGAAGGTCTTCGCAATGCATCCTGGGCATTGATGGCGGCAAGAGTATCATCGACCGGTAACGTGCGGTTAGGTTCCTCAAATGGAGAGAAACCGGGAGCAGGGTGAGAGCTTTCAGGTCTTACACCATATTGATTGTAAAGCTGTTCGACTAGTTTCATTTACAGTAGGTTGGTCAACTTGTTTCAAAAAAATTTACATCGACTTACGAGGTGCTGAATGGGGGTTTCCAATCCCAGATGATTTGATACTTGACGCAGGTGGACGGCCCAAAGACAGTAGGCGCGGGGCTGAAGGCGGATGGTACGTAGCAATGACTTCGTCGTTGACCTTCTCAGGATGCCCGGCCTGTACCATATACCCAGAACCTGATCCTTTGGGCGGGCCAGACAATTCGGCCGGATCAGATTGAGCTGTTAACCGATCATCTGTGCGGAGCTGTGATTGTAGCGCACTATGGGACTCTTTTTCTGGCTGGACCCCTTCCTGAGCAGAAGTCATATAAGAACCTAATGGATGTTGGTTAATTGTGCAGCATTAGCTACTAGGCTCACCATTGGACACGTTCAACGCTGGTGATGCAGGGTCGATTGGAATGGTGCCAGATGACAGATCTATCTTCTTTTTTTCTTCTTCGCGTTTCATCAGCAGCTTGAAAAGCTGGATCTCGTCGAGCTGCTTCTCCGATGCATCAATCTTGTCTGCACTACTGTCGGCGTTCGGTTCGCCCTGTCCTACCGATGGCTCAGGTCCTGACTCTTTTTCCCTCTCCCTTTGTTCCTTTTCTTTCATACCCTTCTTCCATGCTTGTATGCCATCAAGTTCTCCGTCGGGGCACTTCCCACCCAAGATGCCAAAGCTAGAACCGTTCGGAATATAGGTGTCCATCCATGCTGGCTCTTTCTCCTTTTCTCTTTCCCTCTCTCTATCTCGCCGTTCCTCGCGATCCTTGGCGTCATCACCTTGGGCAGCTTTCCTGTCCCTAGTTGGTCGCTTGGTCCGACCATCACGTTCTTCTGTAGCCCAACGACGATCGCTCGTTGACTCCCAGGCAGAATCTCGTTCAGATGCTCTTTCCTTGTCTCCACGTTCACGTTTTGCTGCTATGCGTTCTTCGCGTTTGCCGTCATCGCGCCAATGCCGGGGATCATCATATTCTAAGTCCTTGTCATCTCGGTCTCGGCGATGATCATCTCTGTCGCCTCGAGAGGAACGATCTTTTTCAGCACCATCTCGTTCACGCCTTGTAGAAGATGTTTCGCGTCTTGAGCGAGAAGAAGCACGTGCTCTGGAACGAGGGCGTTCACGATCGTCTCTACGGCCATTCTCCTGTCCTATAATCTGATGAGTATGAAGCTGTCCAGGTCCAGGCAACTGACTTTCTTCTCTCCCAGAACGTGATGGTTCACCACCTAAATAAAAACATCAGAAAGTATAACTTGTAATCACAAAATGCCCACTTCTTCTCCAGTCTTCGTCACCAGATTTTTTCTTTGTGCCATCTGCTCTTCTGGATGACAGTGCAGAGGTTTGGGTATGAGAGCTGAGTCGTGAAGAACTATTTGAAGTCCCGTCTCGTTCTTTGCCACGAAGTCCAGAGGCTGGAAGAGCCATGCGGTCGCGGTCGTACTTGTCGGAAAGCTATAGAAGGGTAAGAGGGCGGGAGAATGGACAGAGTGATGAACCTTACGTGTCGTAGCCGCTCTTGCCCTTCCCTATCTCGATTGTCTCGCTCTCTCTCGCGGTCAACGTCTCTGTCCCGTTCTTTGTCGCGGTCACCTGCCCGTAGAGATTGGTGCTTAAAATTACCCATTTGCGATGGCTGCGACACCGCAGAACGAAAACTAGGTCGAGAAGTTGTATCTATGCACATAAAAATGCAGTGGCGGCATTATAGAAATATGCAACAACATACCACCATCCTCTAAATCCCGTCTGTACCTGAGAGTAAAAAGAGAGTTAAGTAAAGATTAGTATCATCAGCATGACGTACCTTCTGTCCCGAGCATTGGAGGACGATTCAGCGTCTTTTCTTAGCACAATCTGCTCGACGTCGGCTCTAAGAAATGAACACGAAAGTCATGTTTACTGGAAACACACACACGTACCCAAACCAGTCCTTCAATTCAGGCATATTGCTTGGAGGCTTTACCAGCGGAGAATTATGCAGTGCAAGCAGTTGCGAGCGCGTGTAGACAATCATCGGGATGGGTCTAGTCGGTTTTTCATGGCGATCATCATTCGTATCACAGAACACAGTGTTTGCGACGGCGGTGTCTTGAGTGGGGTCGTGGTTGGCGGACATGGTGGGCGGATGAAAGACGTAGGCAGACCTTGGCGCGGCCTTGAATTCCCACGGCTATGCAGCTCTCCCTCAGGCATTTCGTCCTTCGCCAGCAGGCTATTCTTCTCTACCGCCATATAGTTCGTGCTTCGCGAGGTACTTGATGCTCTTCGAGCCCGCTCTGCTCGCTGAAGCGCTGACTACTCTAGCTATACCCGACCCTCTCGCCAGACGGGAAACAGTCGCCTTCTTCCGGGCCGAGTTTGATAGAAACAGGCATCTGCTTGATCTTGTACGTCTCTGAGTCTGACCCTGCTGCCAGATACTAGCTCATATTCATGAAGGATGCCATCGAGAACAAGCTCAAGGCGGCACGCCGCGAGGTCAAACTTATACTGCCGCTTGCCCATTAACGTGGACATGCTTGCTCACCCAGAAGTGGTCAAAGTTTTGATTGGGGTCCGTCCATTTCCCCAGGTACATTTTTTGGGCTATGTACTATTTATCCCGTTTTTCTGATGCATCATGATTGTTTTATCCGTGTTGCACTCATGTGATCATCAGCCTTGATATAAACTTTTCCCACATGGCATTGATTAGATTAACGCGCGCCTATATATGCTGCGGCATACGGGGATCCTGCTGCCTTTCCCCTTTACTTCATCCTCTGCAGTGATGGAAGTCCATATGAAAAACGTCCTCTGGTCTACCAACCACATCGAGCTGACTAGCGAGCTTGCGAAAATATTACATGATGCTGACTATGCAAGACTGCTCCCTGGGATGAACTTTAACGTTTTTCTCAAACGCAACAAGAACAACACAGGCCATGCCGGTTGGGGGTTCCTCACTGTCCCGACGAGGGAAATTGGCCAGAAGTTCCTTTCCGACTTTGGTGGCGATTCTGTGAAGAAAGTTCGACTTCGAGGGCGAGTGATCGAATTTTCCCAGAGCAACAAAGAATGCCGTCGGGACATCTTGGAAAGGATTACTACTTCCCCTTACATTGATCCGCAAGTTCTGCAGGAGAGCGAACAACGGGCATCACGTTTACGGTCTGCAGCAATCGTTCTTAAAACCATTCAATTTGGGTGGGAGTGCCGTGACGATGTTTTCTCTATCGAATGGGAGACAGTCCCACTCAGACGCACTGTGTTGGCATTTGATTCAGACAGAAACGAGATACGCATCACATTAAACGAAATTTACTTCATCGTCCTGCGATACAGCCAAATCAACTACATATCCATTTCTCGCCACTCGTCTGAGCCTTCCATATGCTTCAGCTTATCTCAACCTCCCAGTTACGAACAGAGCAGCCCCTCACCTCAGGACCCTCGTCAACGTTTGTCTTACCTCCCTTTCAATGATCATGTTCGCGTGGCTCCATACACCTCCGTTGCACTGCGTGTTATCTGCTCGAATCCCACAGACATCGTGACGTTTACCAATATGTGCGATGATGTTCAAATGCGGGCAAAAGTACACGAGCTTGAAATCTGGACTTCTCGCCTAAAGCTATTCTCTGCAGAGGTGGTTGATGAATACCAGCTCTGGGTAGAGAATCTGCCTTGGGAAGTCGCATTTCAAGTTGAAGCCATAATACAAGATATGCTCGTCGATTTATACGAAATGCTGTCTCTCAGATCCAAAATTTCAGATATTCGTAGGAAACACAAAAAGGATTATACCTGGAAAATGTTGCGACATTTTCGTAGACGATTGTCTTCGTACAGTGACACGGAAGGCAATGTGTCTCAATGGTTCGACAATGCCGCTGACGAATTTGCCAAGACTTCGGGAACGCCGAGCCTCGAACCCACAGATGGGAGTCTTTTCCAGGCATGGCATGTCACAATCACACCCACTTCTATGTTCCTTGATGGTCCCTACCCCGAACAATCCAATCGTGTCATTCGCTCCTACCACCCATCTAACCACAGTTCTTTTTTGCGAGTGACTTTCGAGGATGAGGGTGGCCTGACTTACCGCTTCGAGCGAGACGTTGACGGTGCGGAGTTCATACGGAAGCGAGTAGGAGGTTTCTTGCATGATGGTTTAAGAATCGCAGGGCGGCACTTCCGTTTCCTGGCATATTCTCAGTCAGCTCTCAAAGAGCACTCCGTTTGGTACGGTTCAAGTATGTTAGCCATTCTTCRCTCAACTTACTCCTTTACAGGTTTGTCAGAGAATTTATTGATCCAGAGCAAGGCTGGGTTACTCCRGAATCGATCATTAGAAGCCTGGGCCAGTTTGCTGATCTGGCGTACGATAAAAATTTGATTAGGTGTCCAGCAAGATATGCTGCTAGGCTCTCTCAGGCGTTCACCGCAACAGATGCTTCGGTTCCAGTGGATGTCGAAGAAATCCAAATGGATCTCCCAGATATCCATACCGAAGACAGTAAATATTGCTTCACAGATGGCGTGGGTACGGTCTCGCAAGAGTTGGCTCGCGATATCTGGAGCGAGCTGAAGAAAACGCGGCGGCGGGCACGAAAGAGCAAAGGACATCCCAAAGCCTTTCAAATCAGGTTCCAGGGCTCAAAGGGGATGCTTTCCGTCAACTATAGATTATCGGGTCGTTTACTTTGCCTGAGGCAATCGATGATCAAGTTTTCAGCCCCCAATTCAACAATCATTGAAGTAGCACGGGCATTTGATCGTCCAACGCCTTACTTCTTAAATAGGCCACTTATTATGCTTCTGGACGGCCTAGGAATTCCTTTCGAAACGTTCAAAGTGTATCAAGATTTGGCGATCAAGCAAACTCAACAATCCGTTTCAGCCAATGATACTGCTGCCAGGATGCTCGAAAGCCATGGCCTTGGAACATCATATACAGTGTCTTCTGTCCTATTACAGCTACACAAGCGTGGGATTCGCGACTTGCTCTCCAATACATTCTGGAAAAAATCTATGGATTTTGCTGTATATCATGCTCTTCGAGAGCTGAAGAACCATTCACGCATTCCGATTCCAGGCGCGTGGACTCTTGTTGGTGTGGCCGACGAGCACAATTATTTACAAGAGGGTGAGGTATTTGCWTGCGTGAAGCCTCATACTGGCGGCACCATATATCTCGAGGGCGATATTCTAATATCGCGATCGCCCACAATACATCCAGGGGACGTACAGGTTGTACGTGCCATTGGACGGCCGCCACTTGGATCCCCTTTTGAAAAGGAACCATTGCCAAACACCGTCGTGTTCAATACCAAAGGTGCGTTAGATGGGTAACTTATTCAAAAAACGGACCATAATAGCTGCACCAGGGGAGAGACCATTGGCATCTTGTCTTGGCGGGGGCGATCTCGATGGAGATCTATATAATCTATTACCTCTCGACATGATACCTGGATTCAGACCGAGGTCTGTAGAGAAGCCAGCAAGCTATGATCCGGCCCCGAAGAAGCTCTTAGACCGTCCTAGTAACATGAAGGATGTCGCTGATTTTGTTGTGGAATTCATCAATAGCGACGTGAGTCCCCGTCGTATAAGTATGGCAACTACTTAGACTAGCCCCCAGGTGGTAGGCAGGATTGCCATCAACTGGTTATACATCGCCGATCAAAGTCCCAAGCACATATTTGATGAGAGATGTATGTTGTTAGCACAGCTGCACAGCGACGCAGTGGACTACCCAAAATCAGGTGAACCTGTCAAGCTGGAGCGAGTACTCAAGCAATTTCCGAGATCCAGGCCTGATTGGAGCGCGCCAGAAACGAATACAGGGCAATCTGCTAATTATTATAAAAGTTACTCGGCAGTCGGACGACTCTTCCGTGACGTAGAGCTGCCTCCTGTACGCACAACCGTGGACAATGGTCGTCGTCGTCGTCGTCGTCGCCGTTATCAAGTTGATTCATCTCATGTCCACGAGCACCAACATGAAACCGATACTGGTCTTTTTATGCCCGATGTCATTCACGAGGTCGACTCAGTCGTGTACGAATGGATAGGGGGAGACCACCGGGTCAGCGAAGAAGCAACCGCAATGATCGAGCAACTCTACGAACGCTATGTATCTGAGCTGCGCGCTATTTGCACCACACATACACTGTCTCAATCCCAATCACAAGGATTAAGTGAAGAGGAGGTTTTCATGGGTACAATAGTGGCCAAGACATCCCAACCGCGCAAACGCAAGAATTTGATATCCAAGCTTCGAGAACAAAGTGATATCCTTGTGCGAGGAGTTAAAGAGGAGTTGTGCGGCGATGATGGGATGCCTTTGGAAGAAGTACTCGAGCGTGCTTGGTTAGCTTGGGATCAYGCGCTAAGTAAGGGCATGACGTTCGGCGCCCAAAGTTTCGGCTGGATCACGCTGCACACTATTTTTGATACAGCACGAGAAATCGAGACTGCGCGTATGGATGATGCTCGCAGCAGATTTTATTGATGATGGTCGTCTTGTACAACAGTATGATAAATGAGCTCCATAATTATGCCGTGTTGCGAAGTACTTTAGCGTAATTAACGAAACAGTTTTTCTTCTAGTGAGGAACTTACTTAGAATCACGGAATCGCCACTTGCAAATTCTTGAATCAGCAATTGATAGCGCACGTCGGTAGCAGACTCACCGCAAGAACATCTTGCTGATAAACCTATCCTTGTTGACAGGCTTCTTGTTCTTCCCTTTGGGAATTTCTGTCCACATCTGATGATATACTTGAGACGTTCAAGAAAGGAAATGAACAACCATGACTACCTCTTTTACATTTTCCAGCACCTGCTGTTTGCGTTAGCACTCGTCGATGTGTTTGAGAGATTACATGCCATATTGCTATGCCTGTCAAAAGCTTTTACCCGAGCGAGCAATTTCTTGTTGTTACGCAGAGAAATGAGAACTTGAGTATGGTTGCGCACGGCTTGTTGCAAGACTGAAAGAGGGCCTTGCGATATTTCATGCTCCTCGAGTTGCCGTAGTTGTGCTTCGTCAAGCTCCGATTTTGGTACGTGAACGTATTGGCTAGTAAAAGCGTTAATCACTGCAGGTAAAGTGTCGGTATAACACACCTCATCCTGAAGCTCGATCTTCGCYGGACAAGACGAAAGTTTGTTTGGTCCGCTCAAACACTCCTGCAGAAAATAATAAATATTTTTCTAAATCTCTTCATCAATCCATGGGTAGATTGAAGCAGAAAGGCAAATCGGGTGCAGTCAAGGCATACATAACCAGGACTGCTGCCATCCGCAAGTTGCAATGCACGTTGGCTGATTTCCGCCGGTTGTGCATACTGAAGGGTTTGTTCAAAATGTTAACCATTTTCTAATTCTCAGTAATGTTCTGCAGGTATCTTTCCCCGCGAACCTCGAAATAAAAAGAAGGCTAATAAGGGGTCTTCCGCTCCCACATCGTTCTATTATACCAAGGATATCGCATATCTAGCGCATGAACCTGTCCTAAGAAAGCTGCGTGAGCACAAGGCATTCGCTAAAAAACTATCCCGGGCTCTCGGTAGAGGAGAATGGAGCAGTGCGAAAAGCCTAGAAGAAAATAAACCCGTTTATCGGCTTGACCACATCGTAAAAGAAAGGTGCGGAGGCATTTATTTCACGTTTGACCACCTCTGACTGACAGTACAGGTATCCGACATTCGTAGATGCAGTGCGCGACATCGACGATGCACTGTGCATGATCTTCTTGTTTGCATCCCTTCCCGCAGGTGACCGCTTACCACCTGAATTAGTGGAGAGTTGCTCTCGCCTTGCTTCAGAATGGCAACTCTACGTGATGCATACGCGTTCACTAAGAAAAGTGTTTTTGTCTATCAAGGGCGTTTATTACCAAGCGGAGATCATGGACCAGCCTGTGACATGGCTTGTACCGTACCAGTTCACGCAACATGTGAGTGCATCGGAGCCAACGTATGTTACACTTAGTTATGGGCTTAAAGGTTCCTTCCGACGTCGACATTCGTGTCATGTTAACCTTTCTGGAATTGTATCAGACTCTTTTAGGATTTGTGTTCTTCAAGCTTTACACTGACGCCGGTTTGACATACCCTCCGCCGCTGGATACTACGAAAGACGAAAATGCCGCCGGTATAGGCGCGTTCGCCCTCCGCGAAGTGGCTCACGTATGCGATACAACAAAAACTCAAAAAGTAATCGAGGTGGATGGTCGCAAGATATCGGGAAAAGACGTTCGCCAAGCAATAAAGAGTATTGCAGCATCGAAAGAAGCAGCTGATCAAGATGGTCCTTCTTTGGACCTCGAGTCACGAGCGGAGAACGTTGAGGAAGATTTTGTTCCTCAACCTTCGAGGTCTGAAGCAGTCGATACACCTCTGCGAACGCTTCAGTCGCTCAGTTCATTGCCTCAAACGCAAACAGATCTTTTCTCGCGCTTTACATTTTTCTTGTCACGGGAAACTTCGCGGCCGATATTTGAATTTCTCACACGTTGTTTCGGAGGCCGGGTAGGATGGGCACCGTCTGCAGGTAGTGGCTCTCCGTTCGACGAGAACGATGAATCAGTCACACACGTGATTATCGATCGTCCACAGGCCCAAAAATCTGAAAGTTTGGAGGAACGAGAAAGACGGTTGCGGAGAAAATATGTCCAGCCGCAATGGGTGGCTGACTGCATCAACGCTGGAAAAGTTCTTCTCGAAGAACCATATGCACAAGGTAAAACGCCACCGCCGCATATGAGTCCATTCGAAGAATATGATGCGGTACACGGTTTGCCGAGTAATGACGCGGAAGAAATGATGTCGGAAGACGAGTCCGAGGAGGAAGCTATGGAAGCTGGCACACCCGGCTCGGCTGATGAGGGGCACGAGGAAGAAAATGCGGCAAGGGCTGTCGCGGCTGCTGCCGTCTCGGAAGACCCGGCTGCGATGCGGGCAGCAGAGTTAGCAGCCGAGGTCGCGGGATTGGACTATGGGGCCTTTGAGAAGGAAGTACACAGGTCAAAGAAACGAACGCAAAAAGGGGATGGAGCAGAGCACGGAGAGGAGGACATGAACAAGATGATGATGAGCAACAAACAGAGAAAGCTGTACGRAAGGGTAAAGTACAGCGAAAAAAAGCGGGAAGCAGAGGTAAGGATGCAGCAGGGAATCTGACTGGGTGCTAACAGGACATATGTAGCGAGCGAAACTAGCGGCAAAGCGGGAACGGCTGGTGAAGGAGAGGAGACGGAAGGTTGTGTAGTGACCGATCATTGTTTGTTGCTAGTCTCAGCCAATGTACCCAACCACACGCGATTCCAATGCGCGACCATAATGCAGGTGCGCGCCCTCGTACTGCGCCATCCTCCCCGCGCTGGAGAAAACGGCCTTCGACGTCGCCATCTGGTGTGAACAAGGTCGTCTTTCCTCGCGGCCCAGGCTTCTTGTTCGACAAGGCTCTTCCTCCCTTGCCAGATCCAGCCGGGCCTGCCTCTTCTCTGACCAATGCGTCCCCTATCCCCATGCCAAAGTCTACCGCTCCCACCGCTTCAGCCTCGGCAAAACCGGCCCTCGGACTAGGGCTAACTCTCGACCTGCCGTCGGTCTCCTCATTCGATGCGAATGCCGTTTTGTATACCCCAACTTCTCCCACCTGCAGTACTACTTCTATGGTGCGCAAGGCAAAGAGCTCTCAAATGCTGGAGATGGAACCTGAGCGTGCAGTTGCTGACAGAGGTCACCGCCGGCACCGCGGCCTGTCTTTCGGCTCGTCCACTCTGCTCGGTTTCGCGGGAGACCCAAAGACCAAGGGCAAGGAGAAGGATGTGGACCAAGGCAAGGCGTCTCCCGGTCTGTCCAGAAAGGGGTCCTTTTGGTCACGGAAGCGGTATTTTACCCAGAGCCCCGAGGCGAATGTGCCTTCAACCCCCTCGCCCGTAGCCCCAACTGATACTGTGCACACATCACCATCCAGCCTCCAAGGAAAGCAGACCACCTCACATGTCAGAGGCCTTTCCAGAAGTTTATCAGATCGCTCATTTCTGTCTCGGCCGTCACCAATCGTTTTGGAGAGTGGGTCCCCTACCACCTCGTTCTTGTCTCGCAATCGCCCTTCCTCCGCTCGCCCTTCCTCTGCTAAACTCCCGTCGTCTAATTGGGGTGGATTTTTGCACCCATCATCTAAAGCTCGGAATTCCAAAGAGCTGAATGATACACGGCAACTATCTCACTCTGACAGGGCCCAAACAAGACGCCGCGCTCAGACAAATCCTCCATTGCTTCATCGATTATCCCTCAATATTTTTTCGTTTGCGACATCTCCTCCATCACCTAACCCTCAAAACGTGCTTATAGATCGTTCTCCTTCTGTAGAGATACTGAAAACAAGCATTTCGAAATCCCCAAGAAATGACGAATTACCCGCTGCTTATGTTCGGCGGCTTGTTTCATCGGTAAGCAAGGCTGAAATTGCCGGGATTCTTGCGTCAAGGTGACCCTCTTCGAATAAACTGAATCGACACTTTATTCATCACTATCATCCAGTGCAGAGCCCGTTTATACACAATCTCTGCAAACTTATATCGATCGTTTTGACTTCGTGGATGATCCCTTGGATATTGCCATGCGCAAGTTACTTATGCATGTCGGCCTTCCACGAGAAACACAGCAGATCGATAGAGTCATCGATGCCTTTGCCCGTCGATACCGGCACTGCAACCCAGATCTATTTACGTCGGACGGTACGCCTTTTTCGTCTAGTGTTTATTTATCACTTAATATCATTGAAGATCATCCATATATTCTGGCTTTCAGCTTAATCATGTTACATACTGATGCATTCAATAAATCCAACAAAAGAAAAATGACCAAAACGGACTACGTCAAGAACACGAAGCTGCCAGGCGTAGCTTCCGAAGTGCTAGAGGTACCAGAAACACATCTCAACGACGCCCTCTCTTATGTTTTGATAGTGCTTCTATGACAATATCGTATTCGCACCATTCATCTTTATCGAAGATCCACTGGAAAATATTGGCCAGCCCCTATTGAGCCCTACTCCTTCAAGTCGAATGTTCACATCTATATCCACTCCCTCCCTGGTTTCAAACGGAAACGCCGGAACTTTGTTGAAGAGCAACAAGATTGATCCCTACTATCTTATTGTTCATGTTAGTCATTKTGTTACTGATATTGATTGCCCATGCTCATTATATGTTAGAATCTCCTCTCTCCTCTTCGCATCAATGTTCATGCCTACATTCCGGAGAATCCATATTCCTACGAAGGTACCGCCGGTCCATGGGATATTGACCAACTACAGCATGACTCTACCAGTGCCACCGTTCTTCTGGTCGACGGGCTCGATCAGTGGCAAAGCTCGTTGGATACACATGCTCGGACTTATGAACCTGATGTTGATGCCGCGGGGTGCTTCCCCCATATACCCACCTCACCTTTAACGACGTGCGCTTTGAGAATCATTAAAGTTGGTCTTCTCAACAAAAAGGATGATACGTCGGTGGGTGGAAAGAAAACCGCCAACCGAAAGTGGAGGCCATGGACTGTAGTCCTCACTGCATCTCACCTACTCTTCTTCCGCGATTTATCATTCGCGAACACCCTATGTTCATATCTTGAGCCCCTCCGTGAACGGGTCAAACTTCCCGAATCCGTCGCTTTCAAGCCAGACGAGTCTTTGATGCTCTGCGATTCCATTGCTGTTTACGATCAGTCCTACTCAAAGGTTAATGTTTTTTCACCGAATATTAATTCAGTAGTTAACAGTCCTTAGTATCCCAACACCCTACGATTTGTTATGTCAGACGGACGTCAAACTTTACTTCAAGCACCTCACGAAAAAGACATGAACGACTGGTTGGCGAAAATCAATTACACGAGCACCTTTAGAACGTCTCAAATACGCACCAGGCCACCAAGCATGACTGGAAAATTGGTTGAGTTAACAGGGGTAGCGGCAGCGACATCGCATCTCCAAGATATGCAACATCGTCGTCGTTCCACCCAGCTGCACAACTGGGACAACAATGCACTTTCGGAATCGGGTGATACCTTGACGAGCAATTCAAATGGAAAAAATCTGGCGGAGCCGAAGTTGACGTCATCGCGACACGACACATTCATCGCTGTTGCTCCCGAGGTGGAAGGAGCAGATCAGTTCAAAGCCACTTTCGATCAAGTCAAGGCCGATTTGGCGGCGGGGCTTTCCGAGTTCAAAGAGAAGGACAATGAGAAAAATAGCCTTGCGGCTGCAACAACACCATCTGAATCTCATAGTGCTGGAATTAGGCTACCTTCTCGTGCCCTTGTCATGCAATCAAAAGTAGAGTCCCTTCAGGAAGACATCGCCAAAGTACAGTCCAGCATCGARTCTGACATGCGGCTCGTCCGTAACATTGCCCTACTCACACCCTTCCAGAAAACATCCCGAGATCATCTTCACACAACATTGGAAGTCGTAGGGAAACGAGTCGCACAGTTTCGCATTGATCTAGTCAAGCTGCTATGCTATCATGACACACTCTGCAGGGATCTAAGCTCAGAAGTGCGTTCGTGGGGAGAAGCCAACAGAATTGCTTTCCAGGCCGCCGAACAAACCCTTCGGAAGCATTATGACGCAAAACAGCTATTCCCCACGCGAACCGTCACTGACAGTGCTTCTGATACTCCGAAAAGACCTTGTTCGGGATCCACCGAGTCCAGCGCCCATCCATCGTCGGAATCCTTCCACTCCGCCGTTGACCCCGGATCAGATAAATTGTGTTCTAGTGAAGCAATCTATCCCGGTTCGCCGGAAGACACCAAAATTCACTCGCTTCCAAATGGTCCTCATCTTGATCCCACTTCGGAGACTCATGCAACAAGAAATTCCACGTCGTCTGTTCGTTTGTCATCTTCGGATACGAGCCAGGAGTGCTCTCAACCTGATTTGACGAATAGCAGACCTGCGCAGGAAGAGGCAGAGATGTGGGACAAGACTCGTTGTGCTCAACGTGTTTCCCTCGTCAGGGTACCGTCAAAATTGGTATTGACCAGGTTTCCTCGTAGACCCAGCACCTGAACCTGGATTTTTCACATGGCTTGTACTGTACTGCAACTCACTAATTCCGTCTTGCACGCTTATAATGACGAGGTTGTATCTTAATAGTAACGTATTTCGAGGATTTTTTCTATGGTCGGTACGAGTAGGATAGATTTACTTGCGCATTAATAGATACACAGGGTCCCCAAGTACTATGCTGGTCATATGCCTGAATGAGCCAGTAAGCGACATGAGTAGGCCGCCGAATGAGGCATATACGGTGCTACGAAATAACTAGTCAGATGGCAATGAAACCAGACAAAATTGTCCTTACACGATCTCTGCGGTTCCTCCATCGAATTTATAAACCTGGCAAGTTCAAGTGAATCTGCTGCATTCTCTAACATCACGAGAAAGTCGGCCAACCTTTCCATACATGACATAGTCATAATCATCTTCTAAACCCCTGTGTCCCTTGCCATCTGGCCTCCAGACATCACGTTCCTTATCGTCGCCGTCCTCGGCAGCTCCAGTTGCGCCTCCCCCACGAGCCAAAGAAGAAGCGAGCGCAAGTGCAAAGTTGTCGTCCTGATGAAGAGGAAATAGTTCAACATTGTAATCCAGCGTGAGGTCCATGTCATAGTTTTTTGAATGCGCGTAGAGACGCGAGACTATGGCGAATAAGTCAAGTTGCCTAGGAAAAGGGAGACAAAATACCTCTGTCGAACTTTTTGCCCTCCTTGTCTATTCCGTTTATCGTAAAAATGTCATCAAATACGACATTGGAGGTTGGGGCGGACATGTTGCGCGCAAAARGCGCCTACCTACTATAAATAGTAGTACCTACAATGCTCTTGGCTTCGAACCTACGCCGCGTGCTTATTTCTGCGCGCCAATTCAAGACACCATCGGCACCTCGCGACTCCTTTATTTTACGCCAACCAGCACCTTCTGCGCCAAGAGAGGTTCCTACACCGTTAGTTTTTGTCTCAGCAGTGCAATGGGATTCGAACTCCAGTATCGGGTATGCATACATCGAGTTCATGCTTTAATCAATGAAGCCTACGGAAGCCTAACTGATGCATAGTCTGACAACTGTGGCCTCCATGCTCGCCGAGAAAGGTTTTACCTGCCTACAACTTGACTTGTCGCCACCGACCGTTCCTGAAACCCTGTCGCCGAGCGAGATAACGGCGCATTTTGAATCAGGTACATTCGGATTGCACCACAATACGAGCAATTTACAGGACACTTCTTAGGCCTAAGATCAGCCATTCGCACGGCTATGATTCCATTTGCCCCTGTCATAATAGCGCGCTCGGCAGCATGCAGTATCGCCCAGGCATACGTCTCCTCTGATCCCGCCACTGGACTTTTCCTAGTTGCTCCAGATCCGTCCAAGACTGTAAATGCTGCCACGCTCCCCATTGCAGTGATGGCCACACCTGCAGAGATGGACGTGCTGAAGAGACGCAGTTGCCTTGGCAAAGACGTCGATCTCATAGAAACGAGCGAGCTGAATGATCGTGCGTTTCTAGCCAAACTGGAGTGCTGGTTAGAGAGTCTAGGGGTATAAATCCATACATGCAAACATCAAGTCAATACGACTGTTGGTTTTATTGTTTACATTATTGACCTGGGTCATCTCTATTCGTGCAGTGGAATAATTTAGTAGTCCATTAGTAGATGTTGTTTCTCTTTGCATCATTTTCGGTCTCGCCGTGCATTTCGGCTGCATTAGTTAGTCCTGGAAGGACGATTTTCCATGTACCACGTGCAGCTAACAAGTGTCGTAGCTGGTGTTGGATTAGTTCGTGCAACTTGGGGACGTTGGCTAGTTTTGCACGACTACCCATAAGAGAGGTGGTAGTGATGTCGAGTTGGAAGTTCGGAGAAATTTTGATAGTAACTACAGGAACAGCCGAAGTTGGCGAAGGAGGAATTACACTGATCTAGCCAATAGTCAGTTTCCCTAAGCATCATGTGGATGGATCTCGACGCACGGATGATTTGAATTGAGAAAGAGATATTGTGAGCGAGACAGGAAGACGCGCGAATGATGGCATAGGATAATTAAACAGGTAAGAGGTCGAAAACGATACCGATAATGTGTCTGTATATATTACTTCAAACTCATTTTCCTGTCGAATGGGTGAGAAGACAGATGTAGGGTGTGAAGGCGCGTGAACGCACTACTAAGGAATCTGCTTGCAAAACTCTGGATTGTGCATTCGAAAGACGTGGTGCTGATTTGCCAAGGTCGACTGAGTGAACTTTTATGTGGTCCTGTCGCCCGTTAACCGGGGTAGATGGCGTGCAGAAATATTCCGGCTCACCAGAAAGCCCACGGGTTGTACTGTATTCACATAATTTTCTAAACGCCTACGCGCCACTTCATCGCCTCTAGCGCCAGGCTGGTCGTCTCGTAGTTTTGACCTGTAGACGTCGGCTATCTGGAAGAATATGGGATAAGCAAAGGATAGACGCCGGGGGTTGTTTACAGACCTGTCGCAATAGTACGTTGAGCCATTCGGTGGATTCCGTGGAGTCGTCCTGCACTTCACTCTTGACAGAGGGAGAATGGAATTTTTGACTTTGCAAAGAAAGGTCGCTGTCGACGTGAGGATGATACGACGAGCGCTCAAAAGGGTCTTGTGTGGAGTCAAGGAATAGATATTTGAGAACAAGACCAAGYAAGACAAGAATTGACAGTTGGCCAATTATTAGTCCCTGGGTGAAGGTTGGCTGGAGCGAGAAGATATAATTCCCGCCCATCGTGCTGTTGCGTCACGGTCGAAACCCGGGATGCCGGCAACACGTGCAGGGTCGTCTTCCATGTTTATATCGTCTGTCGCTTGGCCGTCGGCGCCTTTGACCAAATCACTCGTCCTCAACGCCCTCAACTCCTTGTCTAWTCCACCTTCTGTCACAACCCAACCCAAGGACATCGACAGTGCAACAAACTTACTCCAGTGGTCAGCTTATGACGAGATAGATCATGAGCTAACCCATCTGCACCCTGATCGATGTTTATCATCAAGCTATACGATCCGCAAAGTTCTAATCAGAAAGCACTTCCTCGCGCATTGCATCCGCGCTTATTGCACAAAATATCCCACATCCGTCCTTGTCACTGCTTGCCCAAGGACATACGAGTTTGAAATATCTTTCGCGGACGAACTGGATGAACTTTGGACAGATGAGCTTTGGGAGCTTGCGATGAAGCTCGAAGAACCCGGCTCGTGGTGGATACTGAAGCCGTCAGTCGTTCACCTCGTCGCTTCTTCGTAACACGGATGCAGCTATCCAGGCAGTGGTATGGCCGACCGTGGAATGGGCATAAGATTATTCAGCAGCAAAGATGGATTGCAACACATCTTTGAAGAATTTGAAGACTCGGAAGATGAGGCAGATGATGCAATCGTGACTGACTCAAACACAACGTCTGTTATTACGTCCCAATTGCGGCATTTTGTAGTCCAAGTTGAGCTGATTATTTTTACTTCAAGCCAGCTCTGTTGACCACCCCCTAGGAGTACATGAATAGTCCATTGTTGATTGACCCATCGGAAGCCTTCCTCACTAATCGCGAACAGCGCGGTAGCTTGGAGGGTCGCAAGGTCTGTATCACCCTGCTCGAGGATCCAGCCGACCGATCATGTAATTATAGCTTCACCTTCGGGCGTATTGCGTCGCCAGAGGCTCATTGGAATTATTTCTATACGACCGTGTCCTTTCTTTATTTTCTGCTGTCCCTTATCAGCCGCCTCAAGCCGACGACGAGATATCATCCTCAATCGACCTTACTCCACATCTGACTAATACATCGCTCCAGACGCATAGGGGCGARGAGGGTGTACGTCTTTTGCAAGAACTTATCGGTTGTCACATACTATCAGGAGATCAAAAGTCAGACAGAAGACTGATGAGCGAAGATGTCGACGATTTAATCAAACAGATGAGCCTTGTGTTATCAGAAACTTTCAAAGCTGCGTTGCAGATGCCAGTACATTTCCAGGTAAGCCATTGTGTTGATTTAACATGGCGTATTCCAATATTCCATGAATTAGCCATTACCCAATGCCTTTGAACTCTTCGGCGTGGACTTTCTTGTAGTTGACGAAGCGGGTGCTAACGGCTCCCTCGGCATCAGACTCTTGGAAATAAATGCTGAACCAGCCATTGAATTAACTGGTCCGCGGCTNTCATGGATCCTCAAAGACTTGTTCATTCAGATAGGGAAGACCTGCGTCGAGCCGTTTTTTGATCCAAAAGTTGCCGATAGTGAGTCATGGTCAATTGGAGACATAAAAGAGCACTTTATCAAGTGTTTCGACGCCCGCATAAGATGTATGTCAGGAATCTAATCCGTTTGACTTGGGTTGATCAGAGGTATAGGACTTTCATGTCGGACTGCCCCACTGCAATATGCACGTTTAAAGTTTAAAGTAATATGATAATTATTTTATCCGTGACGTAGCCTTAGAGCCGTGGACAACTTATGGGATCAAAAGTTATAATTACATACATTGTTCGGTGTAATCCGGTAAACAAATACCAAAGACAAACTCTAGAGTCTATACCATCAAAAATGTCTACCGATTCGTCCACATCTTCAAGAAAGCGCTCTAAATGGGACGCAGAAGAGGAAGAACAAGCTCTTCACGCCCAATTAGTGAAACGACGAGCGAAAGCCAAGGCTGCGGACGATAGTAATATGTCGAACCGCCCCAAGAACCCGACTCGCTCCAGCCACAGTCTTTATGTACCTCCGAGGACTCATCATCCACACATAGTACCATCGAGATCTGTGTACTGTTATGAACGCTTGAATCAGATCGAAGAAGGTTCATATGGTGTGGTCTTTCGGGCTCGAGACAAGGAAACCGGAGAGATTGTCGCGTTGAAAAAGTTGAAGCTGGATGAGGAGAAGAATGGCTTTCCGATAACAGCGCTGCGGGAGGTCAACGCTCTCATGTCGTGCAGGCACGAGAATGTTGTCGGGATTCGTGAAGTTGTAGTAGGGGATACCTTGACTCAGTGCGTGTCGATTCATTTGCTACAAGTCACCATATGAATCACGGTTTCCAAGAGTCTTTGTCGTGATGGACTTTATTGAACACGACCTTAAGACTCTTCTGACCGTCATGCCATCCCCTTTTCTTCAATCGGAGATCAAGACTTTGATGATGCAGCTGCTTTCRGCAGTGGCACATTGTCATTCAAATTGGATTCTACATCGCGACCTGAAGACTAGTAACTTGCTAATGAACAATCGAGGCACTATTAAGGTAGCCGATTTTGGTCTTGCGCGAAGGTATGGCGATCCCGTGGGCGTCGGCGGCATGACGCAGTTGGTCGTGACGCTCTGGTATCGGTGGGCGTTGCAAGTTACTATGCATTGTATCATGCAGCTCAAATTAAATGATAGGGCTCCCGAAATATTGCTAGGGGCCAAGACGTACTCCACTGCAATTGACATGTGGTCGGTCGGGTGCATATTCGCCGAATTGATCATGAAAGAGCCGCTCTTCCAAGCAAAAAACGAGATTGAAATATTATCCATGATTTTCAAGCTACTCGGACCGCCGACAAATGCTTCTTGGCCCGACTTTTCTCTGCTTCCTTTGGCTCAGACAATTGCTTTGCCTCCTCCTCAACCGCATCAGTTTCGGAGCAAGTTTCAGTATTTGACTGCAGCAGGCCTTGACCTGCTCATGTCACTTTTAACTTAYGATCCTGAAGCCCGAATAAGTGCGGAGGAAGCGTTGCAGCATCCATATTTTAGGTATATCACTTCCTAATGCCGTTGTGGTGCATTTCATATATCATATGCTAGTGAACCGCCCCTTCCTAAGCATCCAGACCTTTTTGGTTCTTTCCCATCGGCGGCTGCTGGGGAAAAGTGTGTTTACTTTACTTCTGGTTTCGCTATCATTGGCATTGACAAGCAACAGGAGGCGCAAACCATTTTCAAGCCCATCCGCTCCAATTCGAGCGCCCGACTACAAACTACTAACCGAGCTGGACATACAGGCTGTTCCAGATATATAATCATTATCATGACATAATACCATTAAGGAAGACTGAAAACTACACATCGTTTCCAAATCTCTCTTGAAGCAACTCTCTCATTCTTTGGAATCTTGCTTTCGTGCGGTCCATCTCCCCACATTTGTCATAAAATTCCTGGACCTCGTCCAATGTAAATCGATACTCTTTTGCTATATCACGGATGCCTTGGTCAATCATATGCATACTGGCCAGTGCCATGAGCGCCTGAGTGCTTAGCTGCGCTTGTTGCTCCAAAGGTGGTTCACTGCAAAGTCATTGAAGTGCAACAAAGCAGGCGGCGAATCGACTTACTCGTTTCTACTCTTTTTGTTTTGTTTTTGCTCATCTGCTTCCTCATCTGCCTTGCGTTTAGTCCACAGAGGAGGAGGATCGTTCCCGACCTTGACGGTCCATCCTGGTTCATCCTCCCCGTCGTCCAGCTCTTCCTCCGTTCTTTCCAGTATCATTGGTGGCCTACCGTCAGGCGCACAACTTGGGCCTGGCATCAAGGCCCGCTGATAAAATCCGTTGGGTGCATGATGTGGACCGGTCACGATCTGCAAATGTTCATGTGCGTGCATTACTACAGTACCAGGCAACGGTTGCATGGCCGCCAAAGGGTTGTCAATCAGCCCATCAACCATGGGATAGTCGTCCTCCATCCCAGCTTCGACGTCTCTTGAGCTGCGTTTCTTTCTCTGCCGCTTGGGCTTAACTTCTGCCATACGAACGTAGCCATATTGGCCTTTCTCGCCGTGAAGGGGCTTCTTCTGTTCGACAATTTGGGCTATGAGAATGTCTAAACGTGCAGAATTTTTCTTGTAGCGTTCCCGCCATGATTGCCAAGTATGTCGCGTCACCCAAGCATATTCGGGATCACCACTCTAAGACGAGATTCAGTGACACAGCCTCCCCGCAAGGGCCATTAGGCTCACCAACTCGCAAAGTTGTTGGTATAGCCGATTGCCTGTCCGCCCACCAGTCTCCTTGTAAGGTATCTTGGCTGCTATCCAGTTACACAGGTTTTGTTCGTCTTCTTCGGAGAATTGAGTCCGCCTATTTAGGGATCAGGGAGACGTGGTTGGGAATCACGCCATACTCACTCTTCACCTGGCCGTCTGCCACCGGGGTTCTTGTACACAAGAGGGGTATAGACGACTTGACCTTTCTCGATGCACTTCTTGACCCATAAATATGACTCGATGTACTTGTTGGGAACACCTTGATATGTTTTAACCAGGTGTTGGAATACCTCCGTGTTTGGATCGGCCAAAATAACACGTGCCGACTGGGCCGATGCGGTAGGATCGCCGCCGGAATGCTATCCACAGTGAATCCGAGTAAAGACGGGCTGATCGTGACCAAGTGCCTACCATGATACGCTGACTGAGGGCGCTCCTTGCGTTGACGTTAGCTATACTTGGATGGATGTGCATCCTGATGGGCGCGCCATTCTCAACAAAGATTTGCTTTAGCAACATTCCGGCGATCTTGCACGCTTCGACATAGGTATATGGGACGAAATGCCTATCGGGTCTGTCTGGACTTGTCCAGCATAATCGGAGGCGTTCTTCCTCGGGCGTTCCAAGCTGGACGAGGATGAAACCCTGGCGTGGAACTTTGGCTTCCACTCGGCCGCCTAGAGACTGGGAAATGAGCTGTCAGTTGATTAGATTAAGTGGTCTGGGAAAGTCGAGAGACCGTTATTGTCTCGCAGAGCTCAGCCTGGATCTGCTGGGGGAGATCCTTCTGTAGAAAAAACTTTACGGCGAGGCCGCTGATATCTTGGAATATAGGCTGGGCGTATTTGTCAACTTAAAGTGACAGAAGGCTGCATGTCGTATGTACCATATGGGCAGGATACACGAGCCCCGAGATTGGGGTTGAGGGTAAGCAGAGGGCGTAAGGTTTGTTTCAGAGGGCGTAGGGTTAAGGTAAAGTCACGTGATATCTTAAACTACATCTCTAGCACTTTGCCTGGGTTCATGATCCCATGCGGATCGAACACTCGCTTGATTTTTTTCATCAGTGCAATGCTCACTTCATCTTTGGAGTAGCCAAGTGCATGTATCTTCATTGCTCCTATCCCATGCTCTGCCGATACTGATCCTCGGAGCGACGCTTGGGGCCAATTAGAATGATCGAACTCTGGAAAGCGCGCTTGCTCACCGACCACTTCGTAGATGTAGGGCTCCAGTGCATCCTGGATCTCTTTTGAGTACGCACKTGCAGCTATGTTCAAGTGTAAATTTCCTGAGGAATATTCAGTTTGGTATAACCAGGTAACAGGAACGGTCTACCGTCTCCGCAATGACCATAACCAACAACATGCTTTACTGCATGTTCCCCTAGCAAGCCCTTGGCACGGAGGTGTTCGCGTGTTCCATCTACAACATCCTTGAAGGATGACAAGGGGACTGATATGTCATATTTGTATACCTTGCCTTCTTTTGAGATAGCCTCCGGTATACCCTCACGAAGGGCCCACAGAGATGAGAACTGGGCTGGAGATTGGGATAAGACGCCAGTATTAATGAGAGGTTGATCGGCCTCCATCAGTGTTTCCAAAAGAGTAGTGAGTTTCTTTTGAATGCAATTTAGCAGGGCAGATTCAGGAGACGTCAAGACAAACCTCTTCGTCGTGTTCCCGCTTTCCGCCGCTTGTTTCGACAAGGACGAAGCATTCGGCGCCTTCAACATCGTCGTCGTTCAAGGCGCGGCCTTGACCGTGCCTGACGGCCAATTCATATGCTGTTCGATCCATAAATTCAAATGCAGAGAGGATTTCAGAAAGATGGCGTTTGACTATTTGATAAAGTGGAATGACGTTTTGGAAGGAAGGCAAGGCAAGCATGACATTGTTTGAGGCCTGGGGCGCCGGCGGCGTCAGGATAGATACGCCCGTGATGACGCCAAGTGTCCCTTCTGCGCCGATGAAGAGCTGCTTGAGGTCGTATCCTGGCGAATGTCAGGCTGGGCATCAAGAAGAGCAAAACCGCCATGCCTGTGTTGTCCTTGCGGAGAGCTGACAGCTGGTTGAGTATGGTGCCGTCTGGGAGGACGACTTCGAGACCGAGGACAGAGCCGTGGAGGGAGCCGTATCGGAGAAGGCGCAGACCTCCGGCGTTGGTCGACACGTTGCCGCCTATCTGACAGCTATCTTGTGGTTCAGAGGGAGAACAGTCCAGTCTGCAAGACGGCAACGGACCTTCCTTTGGCACCGAGGTCCAGGGGCATGATGTGATTATGAGGGGCAATATAGTCGGTCAAGGACTGCAGGATGCAACCAGCGTCTGCGACGAGTATACCTGGGAGAAATAAGCACAATACAAGGACAGAGAAGGAACGGTACGAACCAGATACGGGGTCGAATGAGCGGACATTGTTCATGCTGGAGAGGGAGAGAACAAGCTCTCCGCCGAGTGGGACGCTGCCGCCGACGAGACCGGTGTTTCCGCCCTGGGGCACGACGGGGATGCGCCGTGCATGACACCACTTGAGGATGTCGCTGACCTGCTGGACGGAGCGAGGCCTAAGGACGGTAGTGGCTTCGCCGGTGTACTTGCCCATCCAGTCGGCGTTGTAGACGGCGAGGTCATCGGGCGGAAGGCGGACGGGGGGCAGCGACGAAAGGACGGCGGCGGGCGGCAGGATGCGGGCAAAGTGGGCGACATCGTCRGGCGAGACGGCGGCGAGGCGGGCGGCGGCGGCGGATGCAAAACGGCGGACGAAGACAGACATGGCGCGGCGTGGGAATATGCGGGGGACCCGGCATATCGCGTGGGAATGGTCGAGACATGGGCGTGGGAACGTCTCTCTTGTCATGCTCGACGACGGGCACAGGCACGCCGAGGGCCGCGACGAGCCCCGTGCGGGAAACAGGCTGTCCGGGTTCTTCAGCCATCTCCTGCGTCGTGACCCGCCCCCGCGCACAGTCCCAGAAGTCCCGGCCGACCCCGTCCCTCCGMGGTCCGCCACTCCTCCACCTATCTTGCCGCCCCCGTCCCTCGTCGAACTTGGCCTCGCTCTCTCAGAAGTCACCGCCGATCTCTCCCCGAATCCACCCTTTTCTGGCGCATTCCTGGCACCCCACTATCTGCTCCTCTGCCACTCTCAGGGCCTCGATGTCCTCCCGGTCGTCTCCCCGCCCGCACCACACCCGTATGCTCTCATCCGCCGCGTGAGCTTCAAGAGCGTCGTCGTTATGGAGCACAGAGGCGTGCTCGTTGCCATTGCTGGCAGGCGTGACGGCGTCAGGGTATATGCGCTAGAGGAAGTTAAAAAGGCTATCGAATGGCGCATGGAGGTTGAGGTGCGCAGGGAACGAGATCGCCAGCGCCGCGAAAGCAGCAGAAAGGTGCCCAACGAGAAGCAACGGCGAGCAAGCTTGTCGTCGCCGCCGTCCAGTGCGGTGCTTGCGCACAGCCCGATTCCGCGCAAGGCGTCGACTCCGCTGCCCTTCTCCGGCCATACTCCCGCCTTGCCTCTCATGCCGCGTCCTCCCGTGCCCCGGTCCCCCACCCGACGCTCAAGAACTCCTCAATCTCTGCCGTTCGGTCATCCCCCGCCTTACGAAACCCCATCGTCCTCGGACGCCGCTATCGCCGTCCATGCTCGCGCCAGTTCCCTCGCCGGCGTCCTCGCATCCACGCCCCCGCGTCCGAGCACTGCCTCTGGCGGTCGTGTCATCAAGACGAACTGGGAAGACTCGAGCGACGACGAAGCCATCAATGTCGTAGCCGCAGGCGCCTCAGGCGGCCAAGCTTTGGATGAGCGCACCAGTGCTACACGCAGTGCCAACGCAGAGTCTGGCCTTTCTGCAGTCATCAGCTCAACTTCCTCCAGGAGAAGAAGTAGACCCGCCAATCTTGATTTGTCTTTATCACGTCCCGAACAAGCGGTGCCCGGTTCCCCAGCGCCCACCTTGCTCACCCTCCGCCATTCTCTGTCAAACACTGCCGCCCCACAGACTRACCAGCTCCCGCCTGATACCCCACTAGGAGACGGTGACGGGGAGATGGATGACGAGGATGAGGGCAGCGGTGGTCGTATCAGCTTGGCTCAAGCTCTTCTTGAGAGTCGCCTTCCAGATCTCCCTCCCGTAGGCACCAGGCGACCCCAGCAGCCCATTCTGTTATCTTCCTCGCACCCCGTGATGTCCGGCGACGAAGAACCTGCCAGTCCCAGAACCTCAGAGGGCTATACCCCTTCCGCCAGCTATCACAGCATCGCTAGCCGTTCTCAGGGACGTCATTCACTGTTCCTCCCTTCCACATCTGCACGCTCGACTGAAGACCCTGATGTCATGTCCGACTCCGCTCTTACTGCTCCACCCTTTGGGGACGGCGACGCAATGCGACCGAGTGCGTTCAGGTCCGCTAGCATCAGGCGTAGCATCTCGCGTCCCTCGACTGCCCCAGGCGACGCGTCTCTCCCCGCTTTGATGCCCGATCGCAGCTCCATCCTCACATCACGGTCTTCGCGCTCGTCGCGCTTTCTCTCTCGCATCATAAGCAGCGCCTTTAATTCCAGAAAGTCAGATGACTATCGCCCTTCACGTCCTAATGAAATAGAATCGTCAAGGAAAGCAAACAACCAACTTCCTCCTAGTCATCCACCACCCAAATTGGAGTACGTCAAATTGCCCGGGACCAAGGGTTCTCTGCTGATCAAAGCCGTGGAGACTCCAAAGAAGAGGCGAGTTGATACCGTTTGCTACCTACTCCAACACTCACATCGCCATCTAGCTTTTTAGCCATCTTGTGCGGAGAGAATGGCGAAAAGGTCGAGCTGTTTGCGGGCACCTACAGGACGGCGCTTGGGCTGTCCAGGACATTTATCCTGCCAGATTCTCCGAGGTCGCTCGAACTCCAACTCCAGGGAGACGACCTCGTCGAAGTCTTTCTAGTATTCTCCCAAAACGTCTTTGGGTTAGAGCCGGCYACTGTGAGGGTTCGGGAAGTCAGAATTGGCCGTGCAGAACGCCGTGCAGCCCGGCGACGCGCGCGCGAATTGCGTTCCAACGACACTACAACAGGAACTGAACCCGACAACGTCGAAGAAGAACCCAACGTAAGCGTAAATGTATCTGTCACCGTTGGACCTTCTTCTGGTCGTGACGACTCTGGTGCACCACCCTCTCCGACTCTTATTCCAGCCGAGCACCCAGATAGCCATCCAGATCGCCAGCCTTCCCCTGAGCCTACCCCTCCGTCGAGTCAACCCCAAGCAGATGAACTTCTAGCGGTTGCTACCGCCCAGATGGGACCATACACTACATTTCAGCAATTAAGTTTCCCCCCCAAGTTTCCTTTGGCATCCATCGTGGACGAATATATTATTCCCCCCACATATCCAGATTTCATAGAATATCGCGATATTTACGAACCAGATGTTAATGTTATTGGTAATGCCTCCACTGAACAGCCTCAAGCCCAATTCTCCCCTCCAGGCCTACCTGTCCCTGCCCCTGCCCCCCCTACCAAGTGGTACTATCGTGATCCCAAGGGAGTTGTCCATGGTATGTCAAGAATATCGTCTGCATTCCCTTTTTCTGATTGAGGTAAACAAGGACCATGGAAAGCGTCGCTCATGCAGTCGTGGTACAAAGATGGCTTGTTGCCACTTGACTTACCGGTCCGACGTGAGGAAGATACAACATACACTCTACTTCGGGACCTTCGACTCCAGAGTGTGGATCCTACACATCCTTTCCGATCGCCGCTGTCGCAGGTCGCATCCGGGCCATCCGAAGCGAGTCCGCAGCCTTCTGAAAAGCCACTTTTGTCCCCCATCTCGTTGCTTGCACAACCGCGACACTTTGGTCCTCCAGCACTTTTCTTCTCTTCCCGCGGAGGTCACAGTACGGCTATTGTTGATGCTCGTGGAAGATCAGTGCTGAAAGGAAGATTCGTGTGGAGCCCTGRAGACCCCTTGGAAGATCGGATGGGCGATATCAAACGACTGGAGGCCTTTGATGTCAAGGACCGGTCGGTCCTTGTCGCTATGAGACGAGGCGGCTTGGAAGTAGTTGATCTTCGGGATGCCTTGTTACGGCCAGCTGATGAATCCAGGACGGCCTTGCCCCAATTTAATCCTGCTATAAGCAGCATCAATAGGCGTGCGCCGTTCGTGTGGAAGATCGGAACGCCTATATCAATATCACCATCTTCTAGCACGACAATACCAGCAATACCCAAACCTACCAAAAAGCAATCCTCGGGTCCGGCCAGATCGCCCGTCGGCAAGTCCGATTTTGGTGATTCAGGCCCTGATTCTCAGGAAGAAGTTTTGTTCCTGGGACGAAAAGAGGACGAGATGTACCTCTGTGAACGTAATGCGGGTTCCTTCCGGATATTAAAACTCGGTCCAACATCATAACGTTTCATTTCTTTCACGCACCGCTCGGCGTATATCAATATCCAGCAGTATTAACATGTGACTTTATATATATCTTCAACCGCTGCATAGCACTACTGTATCCGTATATTTCATCATACGGATCCATTGCTAAACATGTCTAGCGATAGATAGACAATAGAATCTAATCCCTCAATATTTAATGCATGATCTACAACTTGGCTGCAACCGTGCGGAGTTGAGTCTTGAGGATCTTGCCAGTGGAGGTTTTCTGCACAGTAATGGATTAGATATCATGTCAATCATGGGAATAAAACATACAGGCAGCTCTGATACGACAGAGATCCATTCAGGACAAGCAAATCCAGGTAGCCGAGCTCTAGCATATTGTTTGAGCTCCCGCTCGAATCCGTCATGGCGCCCTGCCCAACGTTGCAAGTGCTGCGGATGGAGAGTGACGAAAGCCATGGGCCTCTCGCCCCATTTAGGATGCTGCCGAGCGACTACAGAGACCTCAAACACATGAGGATGGGTGGCAAGCTCTGCCAAAATCAACTTGGTTACAACTCCCGGTCACGAATAGCATGACATGCCTCGTTCAATGGCCAAACTCGATGCATTCTGCAGACACGCGTTAACACAGCGCATCGGTTGACGATCGACATTCATCATACCTCCCCCCCAGATATGATGATATCCTTGCTCCTATCCATGATRGCAATTGTTCCATCCGGATTCCATACTGCTAGGTCACCAGACCTGAAGCCACCTCCCCTGAACGCTTTTCTGGTGGCTTCTGGATCATTAAAATACTGATGATCCCATTAGCTCCGGAAGAAGCACATTTACGGCGGGGGACTTGCCTCTTTCATTACAATGTTTCCCCTTGTAACGACCTCTCCAAGGGTTGTTCCATCCCTAGGCACGTCCACCAATTCATCTCCAAGCTCGTCGCTGATACGTACAACTCGGACTCCTTGTGCCGTCGAAAACGCATGTCCTTGTCTAGCCATAAATCCGGACCTCTGCTCCAGCGACAGCTTGGACCACGATGGTTGAGAATAATTGCGAGTGAAAGGCCCATACGTCTAACACGCCCGGATATTTATAATGACTTTATGCAACATTATCTCTCACCTCTCTAGAACAAATGTCAASAATGGGATAAGCTGTATACTAAAATAATGCCTTACGTCAAACCGTATACGTGCACGGGATTTATTCCCTTCTTCTCAAGTTCAGCGATCAAATGAGGGGTCGGTGCAGCACCAGCTTCATGCCAGTTACCAAGAGCACGGTCAGAATGCTAGTTGAGAACATACCGATGATCGCGGTCACGGGTTGAGCCAACTTCTGGGCCAGGGGGTCATTAACAATGCCAATCTGTCAAATGTTCAACAATGCAAGTAATGTCATCGAGCTAGCTTACTTGAACAGTGGGGGCTCCGCAATAGTGCGTAACACGCGAATGGATGAAGTGATTCCAGATGTGCGTGTAATTGACAGTCCTGAGAGTTATCTATAAAAATGTCGGCTATGGGCTAGGGATATTTAGCAGCCAACATACCTGGGTGGTAAATGCAAACACGTTAGCCCACGGAAAAGTCCAACCAGCTGCATGGAACATGGGTAAAATCCTGGGCGCGGTTAGAAAGCATTGTAACGCAAACCGGTATTTGGACAAACCATAGATATGTTGACGAATAATTCAACCTGATGATATGCAGTAAGCAAACACGCTTTATAATGCAAATGATTGCACGTAACTGGCATTCATGACCATTCGCTACAGCCGCCAAGTACGATCCTTTGGGCGAATGAGTACAGCACTATTACATGATAATCGCCATCCTACCCCTCAGCGTTGTGACAACGCCCTTGGGCTATAAGGAACCAGTTAACAAACGAAATGAATTCAAAAAAGGTCTCACCCTCCCTGTGGTACCAGACCTAATGAAAACAATGGGGTGAGCGATAGTGTAGGATAAAGAAATCATACGTGTAGCACAGGACAGCAGATGCATTCTCGTCGGCTTCAGCCTCGAGTCCTTCCCATCCTCTTTCCTGACTGAACATTCGGCCTTCACTAAGAAAGGTTTCGTAAGGGTCTCCATCCCTCCCTGTGTCGTTAGAAACAATGTAGGGTATCTTGGTTCCTTCAATCAGATGGGTATATTCATAATCAATGAGGATTAGACTGGAGCCGCTATGTTCGAGTATATAAGTGACTTCATGAGGCTTGAGTCTTGTGTTAATAGGACAAATGATGGCACGCGCGGCCAAAACACCAAAGTGAGAATCTACACGGCAATTTGTAAAGGACTTGTCATCTCAAGTAATTTGCGAACCTGCTATTAGGGGACTGGGAGACATCGGCTCAGCACTAGACGCACAACAAATGCAACGAGCATACCAGTTCGGAGCTATGACTGCAACGCGGTCTCCTGGCTTGATGCCAAAGTTGATCAAAGCGTAAGCGAGGTTCTGGACACGCTGAGTCCTGTGCCGCTTGAAGCATCATTCAAACCTTGGAGGGAAAACACTTACCAGATTGCAAACGTATAGACAACGGGCTGTGCGACATTGGGATGAACGAGAGCAACTTTGTCTGGGTAGATCTCGGCGGCTCGGAGCAGAAACAAGAGAGGGTTCTAGACGTGTATTGTGGTGATAAGCGGAGGGTTGTATCGGTTGAGGGACATGGCGTACCAAAGGGTGATGATAAACGGGGGTATTTTGGATATCTCTAAGTCTAAGAAGGACATTATTCGGGGGGATGCTATGCCTGGTGGGGGAGAAGGTCATGGTAAAGAGAATGAATGTGCTTGGCGCATTATTACCGGTATATATTCCGGCAACTATTTATAGTCGGATTACCGGTCACTCCAATGTCAGCCGCCACTATCATACCCATGCAAGTTCAGTTGGGGTGTCAGCCATCCTCCACACCTTCCTTACGTCCAAGCTGGTCTTGAAACACGCTCGCAGAACAATGAACGCCCTCATTCCGCTTTTCTTGGCCCTTACCGTTCTTGGTCAGTCGTCCTCTATGTAGACCCCTTGTGCCATCTAAGAGCTGTAACAGGAGGTCCCACCGACTGGGTACCTCCAGAGTACGTGGTATGGTCTGCTTCTAACTCTGCGGGCCCCGGCTCTCCAACGTACGATTCCCAAAATGCTATAATTCAAGCTGCTCAGAGCTATGCTAAGAGCGGTCCATGGAGTACGACGAGTTCTTAGCTTATTGCAATGGCGCTTTCTAATGATAACGACAGGTGTTACGTACACTGAGATATACCCTCCAAGCAACGACACGCGCGACTATCTTAGCTGGGCACCCTAGTATGTTTTTATCTTGGAGGATGATCTCGATTCTGATAAATGATCATAGTCATTGGCCAAATTGCAATTGGTGCAATGAAGACAGCAACTCACGCGAAGTAGCCAACTCCCCTCAGAACAAGGAGTCTCCAGACAGTGATTCGGGTCTTGGTGACGAATACGTCCGTCAGCCACGACGGCTAAAGCGCGTGTACAGGAGAGACTTGATCGAGGTGTTCCCAATTGAAATAGCTGGTCCGGATGCTTCGCACCAAAAAACATCTGTTAGCAAGCCATCGGCTACCAAAACGTCCAAGCCGTCTTGCACGCCCTCGCCTACAACGTATATGGCGCCAAGTGCCAGTAAGTATCGCGCTTAACTCATCATAACATCGCTTGTCATATGTTTTAGCTTGGACGACATGCCCATATGTTCCCCGCGACGGTTCCGTCAATCCAGATGTACGGTCGCTCCGTCCCGCGGGGGAATTCAACAGCGTTTCTGAGGCTGTTTCCTATAACGCAATTGCGTATGGTCTTACCAGAACTTCGACATATTCCCAGAACGTTGCAGGTTTGATCAAAACCTTCTTCCTAGATAGTAAGACTGGAATGAATCCCAACATGAACTTTGGCCAGGTCATTCGAGGCCCTGGAGCTAGCGGGCGGACGGGTACTTTCACAGGAATACTCGACGCGAGAGGAATGGTCAAAGTTGTGAATGCTATAGGAATCGTCCGAACTGCAAACTCTCCTGATTGGCCCGCATTAGACGGTCTGATGATAAAGTGGGCAAATGAGTATGTCTCTTGGTTGATCAACAGTCCGAGCGGCAAGAAAGCTGTTACACGTCCAAAGTTTGTCTTTGCTCTATTTTGTTTGCACGCTCGCTGATGATCCATAGCAATCATGCTACATTCTACGCTCTTCAGCTGGCCTCTATCCAGATGCTCGTGGGCGATTATGAGGGCGCCGGTGGGACTGTGAACAACTTTGTGCAAAAAACTTTTCCTGATCAAATAGCGCGGTCTGGAGAACAGCCTTTTGAAGCCGTGCGTACTCGACCATTCCACTACAGATGCTTCAATCTGGAGGCGTTGATCGTGAGCACGTTTACACATTTCTGTCCCAGGTAATGACAGCTCTGTTGATAGGCACTCGCAAAGCTATGTGAGAAGCTCAATTTTAATCTGTGGACTCGTCAATCCAAGAACGGCGCTACTATTCAGGACGCACTCGATCATACCATGACTATCGACCCAGGGAAAGAAAATCCTCAGGAGCTTGCGCCACATGTAGCTGCCGTTGCAGCGGCATATGGTGATCCAACCGGAAAGTATGCTAAATACCTTGCAAAGACGGATGGGTCCTACAGGAGCAGGCCGTACTGGTTCTTCGACCAACCGACAGCTATCCGAGGGGCGAAAAAAGGACAGAAAGCGCGGATAGTTGAGAGCATTTTGGATGATATTGGGTTCGATTGTCCGTCTGTGTTTTCTGGGATGACGGCGGTTGAGGTGGACGATGGAGTATACGTGACGTGCGAGGAGTTGCGGCCGTTCTACGAGCTATAGTAGATACAAAAAAGGAAAGAGGGTAAACATGTCAAACAGCGCTTGCCTGTTCTTCATTGCTTCTCATGGCTGATCCTACTGCTGGCTCCACGGAGAGATCTGTGCAGGTCAAACTTGTCTTGCTCGGTATTGTGACGCCTTATTCTCTTCTTTGACCCTCATTCGTCTGTCTACCAGGTGAAGCCGCCGTGGGCAAGTCTTCCGTCGTACTGCGCTTCGTATGCTTAGCGCTCTCACAACCCTTTCGCTTCTAATTTCCTTCCGGCACAGGTCAACAATGAGTTCCAGCCAAACAAGGAGCCTACTATCGGCGCCGCATTCCTGACGCAGAAGTGCCGACTGGACGACCGCGTACTTCGCTACGAGATTTGGGATACCGCAGGGCAAGAACGTTTCCATTCGCTAGCAGTATGTTCCCTGCACTTGCGTATGCGCTTCTCATCACACAGTCTCTACGAAGCCCATGTACTACCGCAACGCCCAGGCGGCTGTTGTTGTTTATGACATAACCAAGGCTTCCAGTCTGGAGAAAGCCAAGTCATGGGTCAAGGAACTGCAACGACAAGCCAACCCCAACATCGTCATTGCACTCGCCGGAAACAAGCTTGACCTTGTGCAACCCTCCACATCCACTCCCGACGCTGCTGCGTCCTCTGAATCCGACGGCGAGGCCGACGATGCCACTGCTACGCCAGATGAAGCACCATCGCCGGAAGGGGCGTCTGAGACTCTCAGACAGGTCCCGAGCGAGGAAGCTCAAGCATATGCAACTGAGGCGGGGCTATTGTTCTTTGAGACTAGCGCCAAGACGGGCGAGAAGATTGTGGAGTTATTTACAGAGATAGGTGCGTAATCGGTGACACAGCCTGTCATCGCCCCGCTCAGACACGTTACAGCCAAGAAGATCCCGATTGAGCATATATTAGCTGCGTCAAAGGGCGGTTCCAATCGCCCGGGAGCAGCAGGCTCTCGTGCGGGTGGCTCGAGGCAGGATAATGTCAATTTGGAAGAAAACTCTGCCAAGTCAAAGGATGCCTGCGCTTGCTGAGGATGGACTTGTTATCCCATGGCGCCTAATATTACTYTTTATGTTAGTTTTCCGAGCACTCAAAGACATGTTGACATCCTATAATGCATCCTGTCTCTTCATTGGGATCGTAYCCGGCTGTAATCTGTTGACCCTTCTCTTAGAATAAATAAATTCTATTCCGAAACAGCATCATAATGTATAGTCTATGACTCAGTCAACGTAGGGTGGTGGGCGTGTCACATGCTCTTGCGCAGCATGYGGATCTGGGATCAAATATGGAGGCGGCGCGTGTCCATGTGATGGTTGTATATTGTTGGATGAGAGTGTATGCGGCGGAGGTTCGATGGGATGATACGAAGCGACCACCATCGGAGACGGATGTTGAGGKGATCCACGCCTTATCTGCGCTGGAGACCGAAACTCGGAATCTATTGAGGGTGGCGGATCTGAAGGATCATCCATGGCAGGAGGCGGAGGAGGATGATCTTCAGCAATGACAACGTTCTGCCCATGGTCAAGAACAAGACCAAGCGCTTCCTCTATGACCCTGTCTGTTTGGTGAATATCAGTCAAAACGGTCAGATCCGTATCATGGGTTGCCATTTCCATGGTTGGTGGAGGGGTTGAAGAACGTTGTACATCTTCCGTGTGACCGTCGAATTGTTCTGCACTAAAAAATCCAAATTCAATCCCTTCCCCGAACACGACGGGGCCTTGGGGAAAGGAATGATATAATTCATCGGAATTCGTGTCTGGAATGATGATTTCGGACTCGGATTCCAGAAACGTCGGCAGGCGAGAGGAAGTGGACGCTTCTGTGGCAGATGATGAAAACGGTGGTGGAGCATCACGCTCCTCAAAAGGCGGAGGCGCTCCCGCAAAGCTTGGACCAGCTTCGCCTTCCGAATAATGGGGAACATCCAAGTCCACTTCCTCATGTCTGACCGTCCTGGCAGGAGGGCGGTCGTGTTTCTTCTGGTAAGCCTCGTCCAGAGACTGCGCAACTTCGGGGAGAGGAGCGGCAGGCGGAAGGATTGTGACTGGAATCGACATACGCGAGACACGCTCCGTATGGGTAGACATATCAACGAATGCAACGTGGACATTGATTCTGAACGTTACAGAGTGCAAAAGGGTGGACTGTGTGATAGAGGCACCCTCGGCATCACTCTCCAGGTTTCCATAATCAACATTCGCTAGATCGSACTGAAAACGAGACGGATATAAATGCGAGTGCGGTGAATGAAGCACCTGGCGCAACTTGATGTCTCTAGATGTATGAAACCGACATGTAGCACCCGAATGCGCGATAATGGTGCGATATGACGACCCCAAGAATAGAGGCGATTGAGGACTTTTGACACTTGACGTTGGGATGGCATTTGATACGGAGGGCCCGTCAACGATCACAGGGAGAGGTAGGTCTTCGTCGGATTCCGAGCCTTGATAATCGCCGTCGTCCCTCTTGACTTTCGTAGTCCTAACAAGCTCCGTCCTCACGTTGCGCAGTCTTAACCCCTTGTCTACGACAAGCTCTCTGCTTGGAGGAGGAACCGTGATATAGATGGGAATWGGCTCGCCGACCTTGAATGTGGTTCGTGGAACTTGGATGTCAATTCTCGTCGGATTGTCCAAGTGAAAGGTTTCGGGGGAGATACAAAGCGAATGCGTGTGCGCGCTGTATCGACGGGTGTGGACTACCGTACTTTTGGAGAACGGGGGAGAAAACTGATCTGAGGGCAACAGAGTCGCGGTGAGAACATGGGACAGGCTGGAATGCGGGGTCTCTATTGACTGAGGGGTGTCTTGGGCCAATGGAATTGCAAAGGGAAGGCTAGGAGGCARGATTGCAGACTCGGAATCGGAATCGAAAAGAACGACTTGGGACTGGGCGAGCTCTATTTCGCATAGATACGCCGACTCGCATGTACGCAGAGATACAATCCTGGACAGCAAGGATGCTTAGATGCGCGCGCGACGGACGAATAGAATGCCTACACTTTGGACCAGCGACCGGGTTCGCCTCCTTTTATCTGAAGCTCGCCTTCGATGGCAGCATGCTCACCCTCAGCGCCGAGATAGCCCTTCTGGAAATTAAGAGAATTTGCAGGGGGTACRAGGAGCAACTGGGGCGGGGGGACAAGACCATGGTCGTACGTCGGGGGATCGTCCATGGCAGTGCAGCAATATACTAAGCACACTCTACACGCGCAAGGCTCTCGAGCTCTCGGAACATCACCTCGTCCGTCGCCACATCCCGGTGCATTAGCATCTCAAGCGCCATCTCCCGGTGCCCTCCCAGCAGCCCCGTCCCCCGTTCCACCCCGCTCTCGCTCGCCTCCCCGTATCCCATCCCAAACGACAATGTCGGCGCCGTCGTCGGACCCGTGTCAAATGTGTCTTCGCCATCATCCAGTATCTTCATCGCTTCTACAGCACGCCTCGCCGCAACCATAAAGTTCTTGTGGTCAGGGTACCATAAGAATTTGCGAACCAACCTCATCATCACTGTCTTAAACCCCAATCTGCGATCTTTCTTCAACGCCTGTTTCACACTGGGTGGCGCCAGAAATGCCAAGGAATAGATGGCCATCAGGTTTTTCTCCACATATCCCATCCACGTCTCCCTCATGACAAGTTGAAAGTCTGCATCGGCCACAGGAAGACGGTGAACAAGCGATTCAAACAGTTGCTTGACAGAGGCGTGCGATACTGCGTGCGCAATAACTTGGCGGTTCGAATCTGTCTGACTCATTTTGGTAAATACTTCGAGTGCTGCATCGGCCAATGAGGGAGGCTTGGGCGATCCGCTCAGCTGTACCAAAGCATAAGGCGAGACGGATTCTGTTGAATCAATCAAGTAAGAAGCAACCAAATTGAAAGCTTGCTCGGCTCTGACAGGCGCGGCTGATGTTTGGTAGTTGTGCGTCAAGTCGATGAATGGCGCGACGTTAACCAAAGTGTACAAGACGTGTTTCCGCAACGCAACGAGGTCACTTAGGGACAGTGCTGGTGACGTTGGCAGTATATCTTCTTCGGTTCGTCTTGCCTTGCATAGACGGAGAAGTATCGATAGAACTCGGTTATGCTGACTCATGAACTTGGCATTGTCAAAGATTAGTGAAAAGTTGCGCAACAAGTTGGAGATGGCAAGGATAACATTAGCTGGACGTTGACCAGGGCCAAGCTGCGGGTCTCTTTCGCCTTGTCTAACTTTGAGCGCAGCAAAAAGTCGACTTCCATCGTCCATATTCTTGATCACTAGTTCTCGATTCGTCACGAATTGCACGCCATTATCGGCAGCTTCGTCTTGGACATCTTGGAACGCAACCTCTTCAAGAAGGTCAAGAATTTCTTCGAATAAATCCATGCATTGCATGATGGGAAAACCTGTCCCTTGGGTTGGTCCGCGCATTGTTGACAGCAACGTTAACGTAGTCARAGCATACGATAATTCGACTGATAACCGAGAACGAATTGACATCGTAAGCGCCTCAATGTCGACGACGCCCCAATCGTTTATATCGCGCAGGGGACGAGGTGCAGTGTTTGCAAGATCTGCTTCGAAAGTTTTCAAATCTCGACCGCCATACGTACTAATCTCACGCGCAAGAGGAACATATTCAATCTTTTTGCGAACAGGCTGTCCGACTGGTTTTTGGGCAGGCTCCCCTGAGGAGCCAGAGGAAGTCGGCAACTACAAATGCCGTTGAACATAGGAAACGTTAACAACATTGGTGACCGTACCGTGCTACTGTCCGGTGGTTCTAAATATGCCTTTGATTTAGCAGTCAAAACTGGGTTAAACGATAATTTACCTGTCTTCTGTCTGGTTCGCTTATTACCTCCTTCATCAAACTCCATTTTGCGCTTGATCCCTTGTACATCTTGGTCCAGAACGTTCTCGGCCAGCTCAGCTACCCCTTCCGACTGTGGTATAGACGAAATGCTATCGGCTGAAGCGATCGAGGTAATATTAGAAGGACCAGGGGTGCCCGAGTGAGCGTTGAACGTAGCAGACGATGGTCGTTGAGTTGGCGTCACCGGGGTAGACTGCGCGCTCGGATTAACTGGACCGTGGATCGGACCCACAGGCTGCGCCAAGGGGTTCATTGAATTATTCCCTGTTCGTTGCATCTGTGCTGGTGCGTTCGGCTGCGGTAGTCCGGGCACCCCTTGCATAGGCCGGTTTTGCATTGCAGGGGCACCTTGGGCTTGGAACGGAGCACCAGGCGGTCGCGATGCCATTTGCATTCGCCTCTGGTGCTCTGGCATGTTACGCTTATATAACTCTTCAAATGGGTAAAGAATGGCCATGTAATATTGGGATAACATATTTGCAACGGACGTTGAGCCGTTCGCTTGGGGCTGTGGAAACTCTTCCGGCAGCTCAAATTGGGCTGCGATGAGCCCCCATCCATTTCTGTTTGAGATCTACAGGGATGGGGTTAAAATAGGAACGTTTGGAGCAAGGTGGAACATACAGCATGACCGCCTCCATTGTGTTGTACAAGCCCCCACAGCTTGAAGAGATTGACATCCTTCCCTGCGAGGCGGAAGGAGCCCACTTCCGATGACGGCTCTATGAGCTTCCAAGGTGAGTTCGTGTGATCATAATCAGGGGTTGGCACACCGGTCAGAGCAGGAGGAAGAGGAGTATTGCGTTTCGACATGATGTTTGCAAGCCCATTAAGAAATGCTACTTGTCTTTGTCGAAGCTGTACGGCGGCTTGCGTTGGATTGCGAGCGGCACCAGGCTGGGCCATTGTAGGATCAAGGAAAGATGTATTGACGGCAGCTCCAATAGTCTGATTGTTCGGAATCTGAAAATTCGCAGGGCCATTCAAAGAGTTGTTCAGAAGGTCGGGATTTCCGGACGAATAGGCGGCAGCGTTCATGTTGCCGAGATACGGCGCCGAGGTGGAAGCGGATGCAGCTCTGCTGTTCGCTAACCTGGCTTGCCCCGCTGAATTAAGTGCTGCCATCTGCCTTGCTGCTTGAGCAGGATCCATGTTGAAGAAGCCCGCGGTGGGATCGAACTGTTGGTTAGCAGAGAAGTTCGGCAAGCCAGGTTGCTGCCTGGGCTGGTGAGCATTCTGAGGACTGTAGCGGTGGTCAGAGACGAGCGAAAGAAAGAGAGCAAGGAACGGACAGCATGTTCTGCAGAAGTTCAATATGTAAAGGCGGACTATAAACAACTGACACTGAATCGCAGCCTCGCTCTGCCACACATGTCCGAAATCGACAAAATTTTCGCCGCAAAGCGCATTGCTGACCCACAGCCCTCCATCGCCCCCTCGAAATCCAAGAAAAAGCGGAAACACAAATCTACTCGCCCGCAGTCGGACGCTCCCGGAAGCGACCCCCCATCAGACCGCAAAAAACGACCCGAACCCGAAACCGTCGTTGATCCCTCCTCTGATATTAATCCTAAGCGCCAAAAACTCGACAGAACTAATGTTCCTCCCAAATCCAAATCCAAACGATCCGATAAAGACGATGAAAAGACATTCAAGGATTCTAGAGGGTCCGCAGCTCGTAAGGGTTTACTTTCCTGGTTGCCACATCAAATCCGACACGTTTAGGGCGAACGACGGAGGAAGGTTGGCTAATTTACAAGGAGGACGAACTGGGAATTCGTGAAGATGGGGGAGGTACGTTTACAGCCCTGCTGATTGACATGTTCTTTGATTTCTTCAAGATACTCCCCTCTGCCCATTTGATTGCGACTGCTGTAAGTATTCACGCATACAAATGATTTTCCGGCGGACACTACTTCTTCATCAGGTTTCTGACATTGATGCTATTCGGCTTTTTGTATGCCAAAGTCGCATCCTGTCATTGAATTCATGGCACACTATATGATCTATGGGTTTTCACGTAGATTGGATGAGCGCATGAATCACTGGCCATTGTATTGGCTAATTTATAATATTGACGTTTGCAAGTTTATTCTCGGCTCTATCGAAGCCTCTCAAACGGCCATCTGGCATTGGTTTGTAGAGGTCAATGTGCAGCCAAAATGGAATAACCCGCCCTTAAAGTTTCCGTGTATCTTAACCCACGGAAATGATGTAAATTATTAGGCTAGGGATACATGCAATTCGATAGTGTTCTGACAAGCTGCATGCATGCAATGAGAATTGGCCTCGGGCTAATCGTCGTCGTCATCGTAATCAACTAGCCCTGGTAGTTGAGCCCCGCTCTTCAGCTCATCGCCAAAAGGATCCTCTACCACAGTGCTCTGTAGTACTTCTATCTTTCTTGCTCTTTTCTCTTCGGCCAGTCTCTCTTCTTCCGCCTTTTTGGCAAGGTACGCCTTGGTTCCTGGTACTTTTTCAGGATTTTTGCATATCCGCAATCTTCTGTCGACCTCGCGGACAGACTCAACGTCTGGTATTTGTCCCGAGGAAAGAATTAGAGATTGTATTGCTTCGACGGTGGACCTGACCGCCGCGGTAGGTAACTTTGCGTCAACTGCGTTCGCAGATACCTTGGCTTCCGTCCATTTCGTCGCGGCTTCTGGGGCTACTAATGACAACGCAGCGAGAGCAATTTGTGAAGGAGTATAGATAAATTCCGCATCTGTCAAGCGAGACGCGCGGACATGGCCCAAGGCGTCATCATAGACGGACATTGGTAGTTGGGTTGCATCGGGGAGGCTCTTCGAACGATGAATGAGATGAAACACTCATTTGGAAGCGTTACACACTTGTAAATCAAGCCAGATACCCCACAGTGCTCGATGAGCATGCCACACGGCAAACTCAAAAGCAAGACTCTGAGCAACCAAAAACTCCAAGTCGAGCACGTCAGATGGTGCGGTTTTCGGGATGTGGGAGGCATATGCATCTATGGAAATTGGGTTATTCGTCGTCTTCGTTGCGAGATATAATGCAGTCAGTCTAAATCATTGTCACCGTTGTGAAGGGCACGGCTGGTTGTAACGTACATCACGTTCTTAGGGTGCCAATCCATCACTGTATTTCGTAGATAAAACCGTTTGAGATAAGTCGCAGCGGTCGCTTCAACCTCCTCTGGGAATCGGAACAAGGCACATAGCTGGGTGATTTTGCTGACGTATAACTTCACTAGAAGCAGCTCTTCGTCTGCATCGAGAAAGGAGACATTTGCGGAAGATCCTGGCTAACACGGTCGGGGTAAGTTCATGGCGAGAGACACTGAATATAAATCACCTCGGCTGTCTCGAAGGTATTACGAATTGCAGCGACGGCTGCGTCGTTGAAAGATTTACGAATGTCCGCAAGCTGTTCAAGCGAGTATCTCCAATTTGTGAACTGAGTACTGGCCTCGTAAAGTGGTTTCTTAACTGGTGGGTCACTCGTGTCTTGAGTGGCAGATGTTGTCATGTTCAAGCAGCAAGCCACACGTAATTTACAAGCAAGTGCTAAATACACCGGCTCAGGCTAGGACCAGCTGTCCCTTTTAATCGTGCGAATACTATATAATAGATCTATCATGATGTTGGCTCATGATCTTTCCTCCACGCAGAAATCCAGGCCACAATGCGACTGACGTTTGACTCTAGATCCTCCATACTTTCACTCTTCAGCTCGACGATAATTTCTGGCGGATAAGACGATCGCGCCTCCTCCAAGACAACCTGCATTATCTCAGCCTCGTTATTTTCTCGTATTTTCTTCAGCGGGTAGCCTCTAGGTGCAGATTCAGAATGTGCAATGGGTATCTCTACGAAAACAAACCGCTTTTCGAGCCTGTCCCAGAGTTGCGTGTGGTTGCAGGTGAGGACAACAACAAGATCAGGCCAACGTTCAGGAAATATGTCGCACGTGTGCCAGTCGAGAATAACATTGCCATCGGCTATAACAAGCTCTAGTTCATCCAAGAGCTTTGAACGTGTTAGACGTAGCGTATGAAAAAGGAAACAACACAGACTTTGTCTTCATCCACCGTATAGCTTTGCCATTCATCGTCGTATTTCTCATAGAGGCCCCCTTCCTTCACCCGTTCCCCAACGTTGATATGTTGGAGAACTGGTAATTCGTGCACTAAGAGCTGAGCATGTGTGGATTTTCCTGTGCCTGGTGTCCCTGTTATAACGATGACGGGACCTTTGGCGACTGCCATGATATGGAAAAGATCTGCGATAAATCGGGGTACATACTCCCACGGTGTCAGGATGAACGACGACGAGATCATAAGCGTCCTGCCTGTACATTATTCCAATAAATTGGGCACAGATGTACAACTGCATCAATTCCCTCTTCAGACTCGACCGCTACAAGCTCCTCCATCTGCAGTTGCAAGCGGAAAGCGAATCTCAGCCAGAGTCAAGCCCAATGTACGGAGAATCGAAATCCAAGTCCCGGCTGACACCCGACCCGACGTGTGGAACACACAGCGTGCAAAAGATTTGGGCGCAGCTCAATTAGAGGACGATCGTGAAAGAAATCAAGAACAGAAGAGTAGAGAGGGACAGGAGCCTCGCCTCAGCGAAGTGCGTCTAAAAAGCGAAGAAATTCCCCAACATGGCGTCTACATGTTAGGTGTACTTCGTGATGGCATGTTCTTTCGCATCTCGAGTACCGCTCCTGAACTGATTATGTTTAGGTCATCTACATCTTCACCCGATTAGCGAATTACACCAGTTTCGGCCCACGTTGACGTATCTGGACATGCAATCTAAAAAAAATAAACGCTCCAAGGCCGGAGCAGGCTCTGAATCAGAATCCGATGAGGATCCTCCTCCAGATCCTGATGAAGCACCAGTGGCATCCACATCGAAGGGGAAGGAAAAGAAACCAGTTGAAATGAGGGAGATTAACGTTTCGACTAGAAAGGCAGACGAGAAAGGAACAAACATGGGTCTGTCTACGGCACGGAGAGAGATGCTTCAAATTATTCGGGCCGAGGAAGAGGAGGAATGGCACAGTTACGAGTACTGCGACGTCACAGTGAGGATGATGTTCATCCGCATTCGATGCGAGCGATGCTAACTTTTGGAATCTAGACTGACATGTCAGAAGAAGCAATGAACTCTGTAATCTCGAAAAACGACACGCCATTGCAAAGCACAAGCAACATGGCTACGTTTCTCAAAGACATACCGGGGCTTTAGAAGAGTTCTCTTTACTACGACGGTCATATTGTACTTGCAATGTCACATTTCTTCTGTCACATCAACTAACTGCCATGGTCGACACTCTTACTCAAACTCCCGACAACGACTCTGATACAGATGACTCTGGCCAAAATGATGAACCAAAGTTTGAGCTTCCTTCTGTGGCAAATGTCCAATGTGGACGGAGCATTTTGGAGCGCATGATATGCGCCATTGACTTCCTAGAGGCTTGCGATGTTGCGACCATCCAGGAGGTGATTTTCGTGGGCATATCCAATTCCAGTTCCTTACCTTTGAGTAGAATCGCCGCATTGAGGACGACGTTCTGGCTCACGCTTGTATCTTAATACAGTTTTTTGAAGGCCTTCCCACTTTTCTTAGCGGCACTGCATACACCGACCAAACGACGTGCATATATAAACACATCGGTATGCCCAGACGCAATCATCATTTCATTTCCCTCAAAGCGTGTTCTCCAGTCCGCGTTACGTTCATCATCCAGCTATTTGAATTAAGAAAGACATTCCGCTTAATCAGGAGACGTCGGTTTCCCTTCTCAACGACTGTCGCAATATGCTGGACGGACGTCGTGTTGGCTAACCTTGGCCTCTTTTCCGTAGCCTTGACTAGTGGAGTCTGTCCAGATGGATTAACTGCTACGAATACGAATGGCCTAATATGCCAGCAGCAACATAACTATTTCCTGGCTGCGGCGCAATTGCCAGGTGGGTCCGTCTATGGGTGTCATATCCGCCTAACACGCGAGTCAGAACATTGGTTGCATGTGCACTCGATGACTACTTTGCACCGCTCTTCTCCAGCGGCTAAGAAACTTGCAATACGTTTGCTCCATGCCGTATACGTCTTGGGTGCTCAGTTAAACGATTACGACACATGGGATGCTTTAAAGTACGTTCGGCCGCTTGAAAACATGAAAGTGCTGTCTCCAACTTCTCGTCTAGTGTTGATCCAGACGAGTTTGCAGACATTTGCTTGCAATTGTTAAGTCAATCATACTCGGGCGACAATGAGCATAGCAGTCTTCTCGATCCCGTGCATTCTTCTATTCTGATTTCGCTCTTCGCTGTTGGTTCACGTCTATTCAGCTGTTCCATGCTTTGAGAACTGATGCGCTGCTCAGAGTGCGCGCCAATCMACGAGATCTAGGGCAAACATAGACAATGTTCGACCGCTTAGCCTGACTTGCATTCTGGAGGCAACTCAAGCAATCGTTGCATACGACTTACAAATACCTATACCCACCGTCGTCGTCYCTCCAGAACGTTTAAATCCAAGTTTGGCCATACTCGTGAGAWGCAGCAACTTCATGCCTTGGTGTTGGCTCCTGTGGGATGATCACCGAATAGCGGGTTTCGARTGCATCGTGTACTTGGTTAGGATGCCATTCATTGTTATCAATACTCCGACTCCCGCTGATCACTTTACACAGAGCGTAATTTGGCTCGATCAGCTAAACGATTGTGGCTGTGATGACAATCCATTTGGTATTGGCTCCATAGGCAACCTCTACTGTTTTATCCAAAAACATCCAGTGTGTTCTCTGAATATGTTGCTGGTACTGTGATACGAGCAGCTAGCTCATAACCAAACTGACCTTCCGACAGCAAATCGCACTCCATGCCATCGACTATTTGCGGGACCAACAAAATTGCGCTCGTCTTCCTGTGTCCACACTTGGCAAAACTTGCTGGGCCGTTGGCAGGATAATAGAAAGTGACGCTGATATTGGATGCTATATACCCAGCATATGTGATTGCATGTTGAAACTCTTCTTCTGCCTACAAGAGAGCATAAGTCCCAAGGTGTTAGTGGGTATGTATCCAATGTTCCTGGTTTACGAGGTAGTTCAAAAYCGTCATTGAAAGTCAAAGAGATGATACTGGAAGCCCTCCTTCATGTTGATGATTCAACGTTCCAAACCAAAGCGAAAAGTACTCTGGCTGAAACTCCCTATACAATTCACGGAATGGTCGACAATGGTGAAGGCTTCAAACTCACGTCTGCTAGGTTCGAGTATTGAATTTCTGGCGTCAGCTATCGCAGGACTTAAGCGGTTCGTGAACCAGTTTTTTCCCGATACCACAACCCATCCATGGAATTAGCATGTTGGCAAGAAAAGACGATACTTCTTCTTTCGAGGAGCAAATATCAGCTATTCGACTTTCGATGCATTTCATTGTTATCTGCTGGCACAAAGGGTACGAGAATTGTATCCTGCGTGGATCTGCGTCAACTCTACTAAATTTGATGGCTGACCTGGTTTCAATGGCGTCTATCGGACCTACCTCCTTATTGGAGCTCCTCTGCGATCTATGGACGGCTCTCACCGTTGCTTCTGGTCACCCAAATCTTAATATTACTATGAGCACTGAGCGTCGAGTTGTGTTATGGGACTTGATGGTAATCGGAAAACATACGAGTTTGATTGTGGCTAGTGAGTGAACAAGTTACTCAAAGTTAGAAACACGGGTGACTTGCTTGGTTCAGTGAGCTTCGCAAACTATCTGACCGTAGTCATGCCATATATCGATGCTCTTCGACTTATTGAAGCATGGGACTATCTATCCGGCGTTTTTTTAATGATCCTGCAGAACAATTTCCCTGAAGAGAACGAGTTTTTGATTGTTGCTGCTCCTGCAATTTGTTCCGCATTGGAGAAATTATTGGCAATACCAGGAGTAACTTGTAAAGTGTCTGACACTACCATGCTTTCTATTTACCGATTGTGCCGAAGCTCAGGTTATCGTGAGTTCACCTTGGACGAAGAGCCTTGCAGAGCAATTGCGGACGGTCTTGGAAGGCGGACATGAGCGTGACATGTTCTTTTGTGCTCTTTCTCGCCGCTTGGATAAGGCTGGTCCTCAACTTCTGGATCAGGTTGAAATATTATTTACACTTAGAAATGAGAGTGCTAAACATGATTCCATAGCTAAGAAGTCAGCTTCAAGGGAAGTCCACAACACACGACAATGTTCGCTCGACATACCAGGAGGGCAGGCGGCTGTTATATCAATCATCCTGTTTATCGTTGATCCCATACGCATAATGTCGTCCATAAAATCAATATTACAACAGAATGTTTAGAGTTGGTGGACACCAAAACCCTATTAAGTCCTATGAAGGGTATATATCATGTACTTTGATCCTCGAAGCACAGCGCAATAATGATGTTGCAGTATGATATAGTCCGCGTATCCTCAAAATCGTATCGTTTACGTCGCAGCGCCGAGCACTTTCATAGCCAACGCACGGAGAATCTGATAGAAGAATATTTAAGCTCGTGAAAACCTCGCCGCTCACGACTTACCTCGGCTCTCTGAATGGCGCCAAGTTCACTGAAAACAGCTGCAACACTCTTCCCTTTCGCGTCTCTGACGGCTCCAAGGCGGTTGCCAGCATAAGCCCCAAGCATCATGCCTGGGACATTGGCCACAATAAATCCGAGTCCCCCGCCACACGCTGTTCCTATCCAACTCCACCAGGGTGCGTATCTCTCGACTTCAGGTCGTAGTAACTAACCTGGATCGGATAACCTTATCGCTTACATACAAATGGAGGCATACCTCGTCGAACACGTCAGCAAATACGCCATGAGGGTCTGGCTGCGCATTATCCGGTTGCGAGTCAGCAGCATTGGATGTGGCACCAAACGTCCCAGTAAAGAAGTTATGGGACGAGCCAGGAACATCTGTTTTCTCAGAACGCATGTTATATAGCACGTCGTACTCGCTGCGGCGTTTAGGGTCAGACAGTACATAGTATGCGTCTGCTATGGCCTGCCGAGGAACATCATTTCAGAAAGTGAAGGGCAAGCGTAATGTGGGTTCTACCTGAAATCTTTCTGTTGCTGTCCTCTTTTCCTCTGCTGACGCCTTGGCCARTCTATCAGGATGAGTTCTATGGGAAGCGAGCAATGAGTAATGAGTCGGTGCGAAGGGCTGAATTCATGCACTTGAGGGATTCCCTCTTGTAGGCTTGCCGTATGTCATCCTGAGAGGCCGTCTTTGGGACGTTGAGGAGCTTGTAGTAGTCGGGAAACTCGGACGAGTTGGCGGTCATGCTTAGGTAGATTTGTGACGTCACTTCAATAACCCGAACGAAGTGTCTACGAATACAACACGGTAATAACAACAACAATAATAATAACGTCTTCATGCACCAGGCACTCTGATCGGCGGTGGTCTTGGTCGCACCTTTACACCAGCCCCCTTCGCACCCCTCCCCTTACCCGGCTGCGTCGAACCAAAATCGTGCACGGCGTGCGCGAGTTCGCCAGGCGCACGCAAACCAGGTAGCATCATCAGAGATCCCTGCTCGTCTGCTACCACACTTCCCGTGGAGACTTGGATTGTGTCAAACCCACGCCACGTGAAGTCGCTGCCACTGTACATAGAGTCCGTAAAACGCCCTGGCGTCGTCAAGTCTATAAGTATACCAGTCAGATTAGATTCATTTACGATACGCAAGTACTCACCGTCAATGAATGATGTAACATCACATTGCCAAACTGGTGATTCAAGTCCGTAGTGACTATCACTGGGAACGGCCAAGAGGTCATGTCGCGAAATCTTATCTTCCAACGTTGCGATTGCGCTCTGGAAGTATTTCGCCTTTCTCTTACTCTTGCGGGCCATCCGTCGAACGGCGAACGATCGGGGGGACGGAGGTTGGAGTGTTGATGGGGGTGGTTCGGGGAATCTGCTTAGGGAGAAGTCGCTCGCAGAAGCTGAAATCGGTGATAGAACTGCATTTGAGACACTCGATGGTCGTTTCTGGCTCTGAGTGGAGTTTGCTGCATCTTCCACTGTTATGGAAATCGACGTATCCCTGCTCAAGGGAGTCATGCTCTTGAGCTTTAATAGCGTTCTTTCAAGAGCATTCTGGTGACGTAGGATCTTTGCAACAGTTGATAGACTCGAGGCACCCGAGGAACGGAAAGAAAAAGATGACAGTGGGGAGGAACTATTAACGCTATCTGGTAGGTCAGGCAGTGGCTTTGAACCAACAGACCACCAGTCGTATCCATTTCGTGTAGGGCTGAGACCCACTCCGCTTGATTGTAATGGTGATGCTCCTTCTGGAATTGCTGCTGCCGTTCGCATCGATACAGCTTGTTCAGAAACACGATTTCCAATGTTCCGAAATAGTCCTAGATCTCGGTAGTCGACACTCTGTGCCCTTTGGGGGCCAATCGAAGTTGAGGCTATCATGGAACTCTTGCGCTGTTCATCCTTCGCTGTAACTTCACGGTGTATTTGATTTCGTATTCTGGAAATTCCCTGCTCTCGATCCGTGGAGGCGGCGGCGATAGATTTAATATCCTTATAGAACGTGTTTATCAAGGCGAAGAGGAGAAGTATGTATAGCTCGATGGATAACAATAACCGGCCAGCCGTTGTATCCGTAAAAGCGGGAGTTGATGTTACTGAAATGGTTCATAAGCCTGGGCTTACCAAAGATATCTAGGAACGACGTACTGCTAGCAAGGTTACCGATAGCTAAGGCTGCACTTATGATCATGGCAATGATTGGTGCAACATAATCCCTCAACGCTTTCCAGCGCAACACATGGCATACCAGCGATGTATTCAAGACTAGTTTGAGAATGAACATTGCCGACAGGACGATCTCGGTTGTGGCATTCGTGATAATAAGTGGACCGCGGACGTGGACGGAGGTCAATCGATGCCAGAGAATCCGCAACAATGGTGTTAAGAAACATAGAGTGAGGGAAAGCCATTTGAGCGTTTCACCCAGAAGACCCCAACGATGCCAGCTTGCGCAGTGTCGTGCCTGAATTTGCGAATGTGACAAGTCCACTTGCGGTTCTGCCTGCGGGCGCTCCGCAACGAAAAACCATACGAAGAGGTAGATCAAACCAACAGAAAAGCCTAATCCGACGTCACGAATGGCACCCAGTCGATGGCTGAGCCCATCAACTATTCCAGTCTTCAATTCCCCCAGTGTCTTGCTTACATTGATAATGGCTGCGCCAAACATGAGAAATGAAGCCGCGAACAAAATACTGTTAGACCTGTCGCAGCATATAAATATAAATCTAAGAGGGGCGCCTCCGTGTTTGGGGACGTACAGCGATGCTCTTCTCATTGCAGTCAGAAAGGTAAATATTCCCAACCCCATGAGACCAGCTGATACAAGAGGAACGTCGCCGACGATGGATATAATCTAATCGTCGTGGTTAGACGAGCTGCCAGTTTGAGCAAAACGTCTTACACACCTCTTGCTCTGTCGGACAGGTTTCATTCGCGAAGCTTAGTGCTCTAACAAAAGGCATATAGGATCAAAGATACTTGACACGGTAATAAGGTCTGCTCGTAGAAACAAGGACTGTCCTGCAATCCAATCTACCAGGCTATGCCAGAGAATGGAAATGGAACGTGTCCCGTCCCGCAAGGTTATCGACTGTCGAGACTGGCCAGGGATAGGGCGTGGCAGGTAAGTCAAAGCTTGGCTCCTTGGGCAACATTTGAGTACGTATCCATGCCGACATTTCTGTCGCCTGTTGGTTATCCCGTCGCTCACACGGGCCACCTGTGGCCTGGTTGCTATTAACTACAGAAAACATTGCAATCAAGTCCTAGACACCCGTTAAGCCTCCCTCACGACGGGGGAGTTGCCTGTCATCTGTCTCACAAGATACATTCCTCTGCCTTCGTCAGTACTCTTCGAACTTCGGATTCCAATGACACTTTTTGGTCTTGGTCGTCCCGAGGCGCTTGSTCCACTCCAGAAGCTTCCACCCATTTGTTTCGTTGGACTGATGCTTCTGGTAGGACTCAACCCTCCGCCCGTGAGCTGCCTCAGCAGTCCCGACTCTTTCCCAGATTCGCTTGTGCTCCCAAGTCCTGTAAATTGCTTGGCTATCGTCGTGCCCGTATTTTGTGACGCAATGCCTTTAGATGGTGTACCTGTGGAAGATGGACTCAGAGGAGACGATGAACCCAACAAGAGCTAATCTTAGTCAGTAATCGTGGTATGCGGGCAAGTTTACATTAACTCACCAAGCATTCACGGCACCATACTCCACCGCCCCCACCAGTCTTCGCTGCGCTGTCCAGCTTCTTTCCGCATCCCGGTTTACTTTTTCTTTTTTCGTCGATCCCTCCTCTTCCAACAATCCACAACGCTGACTTCTGTTGTGCGATGGCTTCTTTCCTTCCCTTCCCTCCACAAACCAAACATGTCGCATGCCAGCGCGTCCCCTGTGGCCCAGGAACGACGCCCCGTTCCATCGGAGAAACAGAGATATTGCAGCCAGGGCACACGGTGCGGCTGCCAAAACGAGTGTTCCCTGCGGTCCCCAAATTAGGTGATATGTTCAATGGTTTCGGATGCAAAGCGGGGGATTCATAACGGCTAGACGAGTGCGGTGGGTTCATATTTTGGCTCGTCGCAGGTGCAGCCGTTCGGTTGATACTTGGCATTATCTCCGTAGTCTTTTCGCTAGCAGCGACTGCACTCTTGACGTAATTTGACTTGGGGCTATTCGCGCYGGTCGATTTGCGGATGACGTGCCTTTCTGGCGGTGCACACTGAACTTTGTGTTACACGCA
>JNHV02000036.1:0-66791 GCA_001691785.3 Amanita brunnescens Koide BX004 | reverse complement strand
CAGAAACGTTTCTGCAGAAATATTTGTAGTCTGTCGTGACTTTCTTGCCCCTAAGCATATGGACCCAAAGTTCCTTGATCCGAGGCACGTATTCAAAGATCTGGCAGCATCAGTATCATCGGAAAAGGGTACATCTGCAAACAACGTACAGGCCAATGTATTCCATCCTGARAAAAAAAGGCGTCAAAGGACAGGATATGATGATGGAGACTATACGTTATTCAAGACTGTTTCTGCGGCCGATTTCATCAAGGAACCCGATCCAGTGACCACACTCGGTTCATTCAACAAGATTACGTTCACGACTGAAGAAGAGAAGGAGTAAGTGTAAGACCATTTGTGCTCGTTCGCGGAATAATCTCACGATTGATAGATGGCTCTCAATGGCAATTACCACAGAAGACGTTAAATCAAATTGTGATGATCTTAAAGTGTTAGGAAAAGGGGACTTTAAGGCACTCATGAAGTGGCGGTTGTCTCTTCGTCAAGAGGTAAGCGGAATGCGTCAATTACGATTTGGACACTGAACTACACTTTGTAGCTAGGTTTAGATATAAGAATTAAAGATACGGAGGATGTTACCGAAGTTGTTGAAGTTGCCGTAGATGTGGACGAGGAACAACAAATGCAGGAGGAGGTCCGTCAATCGTCAGAAATTTATTTCAAGCTGACCAGTGTTTATTCAGCTTGAGCGGCTTAACAGAGAAGCAGAGGTTCGAACAAAACGCGAGCGACGACGCGCAAATGAAATCAAGACTCGCACTATACAAAGGATGCAATTACAGATGGTTGCGCCTTTTGATATTGGCCTTGAACAGCATGACGCTTCGTTGGATCTAGGACAAGATGATGTCTTTGATCTGTCTACGACAGAAAAGGCTATGCGTAAAAAAAAGGCTGCCCAGCTACTCGTTGGTAGCGATGGCGAGCTTGGAGATGGTAGTGAAGCAGACGAGGAAGTAGATGATGGGGAGGATGAATCAGACGTCATAAGCGTCGAGTACTTGGACTCCGAGGACGAAAGAGAGAGCAAGATCAAGAATTTGGAAGCCGAATTAGACGGGATGTATGACGCATACCAAGATAGATTGCAAGATAGGGATGCAAAATTCAAAGCACGAAGTTTGAGACAACAAAAGGAGGGGAGAGAAGAGTGGTACGGCATACAGGAGAAGGCTAGCGACGACGAAGATGCCACGGACGAAGGACGGTCTGAGGATGGTGGATGGAGTGCAATGGAGGAAGCAAAAGTGGCGTTGGATGATGATTCAGATGATTCAGAAGAAGGACTTGTCGAAAGCAATGTTCAGAAAGGCAAAAAACGTGGATTACCCTCGGACGCATCGTCTACGACTTTCAAGCGTCCGCGCTTGCTTGCGAATTTCGACGGACCTAGACCAGGCGGTAATCATGCAACTAAGCTTTGGTTCAATCGCGATGTATTCGCAGGTGAAGGTGATCTTGAAGTGGAAAGCGATGAGGACGAAAACCAAGAAGCGAACCATTTTGCTGTAGACTCGCAATCATATATGGATGAACGAACCAACGTAGCCTTGTTATTCTCTTGCCATTGTTATGTGTTGACTATTTGTTTTTTAGTCGGATCCAAGTGAGAATGACTTCGAAATAGTACCCGCAGAGTCCACAGATGAAGGTCTGTGGGATATGAATGACGTGGATGAAGATGCAACCAAGCGTGCGGAGATCAAAGGTGAGCCTGCAACGTCGCTAATTTGATAAAGTAGACCAACTTCATTCTCCAGAACTCGGCCTGCTTACCCCAGAGGCAGTTACACTGGCTCAACAGCTCGTGAACCGGGAGACAACGAAGATGCAACTCGTCAACAATGGCTTCAATCGTTACTCTCTAAATTCAAAGGATGGTCTTCCATCTTGGTTCCTAGACGATGAGGCAAAGCACTATAAAGCCAATATCCCCATCACAAAGGAAGCAGTGGCTGCCCTGCGAGCGAAGCAGCGCGCACTCGACGCTCGGCCTATTAAGAAGATAGCGGAAGCTAAAGCACGAAAAAAGATGAGAGCCGCGCGACGCTTGGAAAAGGCGATGAAGAAGGCTGAGGGAGTCAATGAGACGACTGATATGACGGAGCGGGAAAAGGCACAGCAGATTGAAAAGCTCATGCGCAGAGGTTTATCTTCCAATAAAAAAAAAGAAGTCAAACTCGTCGTGGCTAAGGGACCACACAAGGGGATTAAAGGAAGACCAAAAGGCGTCAAGGGGCGATATACCATGGTAGATGCTCGGATGAAGAAAGAGGTAACTCAGAGACTGATACAGTTTTCCACACTCACMGTGCATGACAGGTTCGGGCCCGTAAACAAAAGGAGAAGAAGCGCCGTCGCACTTAGCAATTATCTCGTGGCCCCTAAATACTGTACTGTAGATATTCTAAGAATGGTTTTGTGTGGCATGTGCAGTTAGCGAATTGCATGCATGAAGAAATTGCTCCCATGATTTTTCAGAGGAGGGATCTTCACATGCTATCTGAAGAACATGTCAACTGTTGTTAATCAAAATAAGCTCAGATGCCCCCAACCTTGCATGTCGCATATCTCTCGTTACTATTTAAATCCAAGATACTTTCATTAACCACTTGAGCCTTTTTATCAATGTGGAAGAGCGGGTCGGTGCTCTGGCGAATAAGAGTGCTGGATTTGAGCACAAAGGTTGTGCCATTGTCCGAAAAAATCAGAGGTAAATTCGCTCCAGAAGCATTCAGACTTGAGACTGATAACCTGATGTAACGACATTGATCATAAGATCACAATATAGAACGACCATGCAAGACTGACTCGTGGATGGTTTCCTTGTATTCGCGCAACTTGATTGGCCAACATGGTKCGGGCGTCTCTTTGAAGTTTGCCATAGAAAACTGTAAATCCATTGCTCTGCCAGAATCTAGTCAATGTACCATCAACAGGCGCAATAATGCTTACCGTTCAGGCAGCATCAGATCTACTAGTGATTGAGTCCCCCTCCAGAAGCCGGACTCGCTAACGCGTAGAGTCTCTTCGTCTTCGCTAGGTAAATCGTTGGCCTCTATGGCTGAGTCGTCATCCGTGTTCATATACCCCTCAGTAGCAGCAGTAGCAGAAGAAAAGTTGTGGCTAAACTCCAACTTGATCAATTCTATTGACATCGAATTTGCTGTATTCTCTGTATTCTTCTGATTCCTGGGTATGGCATGATATATTAAACGATGAACGAGGCGTTGCCGACGAGGTTTTGATCCTAGTAGATGTTTGGGAATACTGCAGAAATCTCGGCTCAATACGGGTCAGTACAACGGAGATGATGCCTTACGACGGCATGAATACTTGCTGCTTTTCTAACTGCTTCATTTTTTGTAGTAGCTCTAGCATGGGTGAATTGCTGGTGCCAGGGGGTGTCAGAATATTAGAGGCAGTGGTTGGAACACAGAGTAGCAAATGACCAAGTCTGAAACGCATATCAAAGAAAGGAACGACGATTCTCCCTTTGGAAAACTTACGATGCTTGGAAACTATGAGATGCCTTCTCAAAGTGAACAGTATCCTCAACTCCGATCAACAGTCGTTTTCGCAAGTCCTCGATCTTCCTACTCTTCATGAGATGGTGACAGGAAGAAAGCGAGGAGTTCCATACCCATCGATGTCTATTGTGAGATGGTCCTGACTTAGTAAAGTAGTGTGTTTCGACTCATTACGATCAAACCATCCGACATTTCTCATTCTGAATATACTGCCACTGTCAACATTCCAAGGCAAAGGACGCGTGGGGATGAACGGATACAACGAAAACCCACGGGATGTTACTCCATCGTCTGATGAAGAGGCAAATTTATCCTTACTGGCGCACGCGAGGAGTGGGGGAGAGTCAGAAGACTATACCATTGTAAGTTATCCAGAGCCCTAGTACATAAGTAGAACTCACCTCGTAGGCGCCGCGTACTATAAGTGCCTTCGCAACATGACTTGCACGTGGCTCCTTTGTGCTATAAGTTACTCGAAACTATCAAAATGCGATTAGTTGCTGCTGTAATATCCAACATTGAAACTGTTCACACCCTTTGTTCATCTTGACTCTCGACCAGCGCACCAGACAAGCGAGAAACTCGTTGACATAGCTCAAGCGCGACATCTTGCGCGGTTGGAAACTGGATAATGTTCTCGGCTATATCCTAGGGGGTCTGTCGTGAGGTTGGATTAAACGCCATAGCGTGTCTATGCATACTGTCTTGAACGTGCCCATATAACGTGCAAGTCTCTCAACCGATCCCCGCACGCCCTTCACGGTCAAAGACAACGGATTTGACACGAAGGACGTCCGGACGTTATATTTGCGAGAAAGCATATGAAGGTTAGAGCCGTCTAGCAAAGTCATTGAAACACGAAAAACGGAGTCGAAGGGCACCAGTACCTTTCCCAAGCAAGAGGAACGCCTCTCGCGTGTCCAACGGAAATGCTGAAAGGCATTAGTTCAGGGTATAACTAGTTTATAATTAGACCTTACTTTGAGCAATTGTTTCTGTTCGGTCCTTCCTTTGCTTCATGGAATCCGACAAGGATGGCCATTTCCAATGTCGCTCTATGATTGAAACTGCGAGRTCTCGTTTACTTCGTCCCCTGGGACGTTCTAAGTCGAAGAATTCATGTGCCTTTTGCAACTGTTTTACGGTGAATGAACGCGAAAGATTTTGGACAAGCTCTTCATAATCAATTTCATATTGGCGGTTGCCCGGCGGAGCGTGTTTAGGTGGTCTATGACGCTCGATGTCTGCAGGGGTAGGGTCTTTCGACGACTTGACGAGATCAAGGTAGTCCTGCAATTTGTTCCGTTCAAGTACGCTGGGTCGTTTCAAGCGGACTTGGGTGCCAACGGCGTCCTGCTCCATTGTAGGTTAACTCGTATTAAGATCAACAGGATTCAAGTACCGTGGAATACGAGCTACTGAAGGTCGCTGACGTTATGCGGGGAAACAAAACATGGCGTGCCCAGTTGTGTGGATGACAATGACGAAGCGTTCGTTCGACTGTGAGCCGAAGAAACGCTGGCATCAAGTTTGGAACACGCGTCGGAGATTCCGAATTTATTCACGTCGACAGTACCAATATTTAGCTAACAGTAACTCCTGCGTGCAGAGTSGCAATAACTTCACACCCTACCGGCGCAGAGAAGCCTAGTTCTACTCAAGCGATATTGTACCCGCAAGCGCGCTATATTCTCTGCCCGGAGCGACCATGAATGGCCGTCTGGGGCAAACAACGCCAAGCAAACGCCAGAAAGTTGCCGTCCACAGCGTTGTTGCAAGATGGCCGTAACAGCGCTTCATCCGGATGACRTTGATTTCTCTGATATCGAGGAAAAGTGCGTGCCCAAAGCATGGGATTTGTCTTCGTGGGCTTATCTATGCCCTAGATATCAAGTTCACTACGACGAAGGCTTTGATAAGTCTGTAATAGTAGATGGCATTCCTATCATAGATAAAACCAAGGAAGAGAGGCTTTTGACGAAAATCGCAAGGGAGTTCACCAAGAAAGGCGCCCCAATCAAGTCAGATGACATCTACCTACCCTGGGACAGCCAGAGCGGAAAAAGTAAAGGGTACGCACATCTCGTCTCTCTCAACTGCGACCGAATATAGACTATGTACAGATTCGTCTTCATTGATTTTCGGTCCGTAGATGATGCCAACGTTGCGCTCGCTGCACTTCATAACCATCCATTCGATGCCAAGCACACGTTCAAACTTGATAAATTTACTGATGTCGAAAAATTTGCCAACATAGATGAGACGTACGTGGAACCAGAAACAGACGAATTCGTGTCCAGAGTTTGTCATTCCTGTAGTGATCTTGACTGCTACTAATTTTTTTATGCAGGAGCATCTCAGAGCCTGGTTAGCAGACCCTCAGGGCCGCGATCAGTATGTCACTTATCGCGGTGATGAAGTTAAGATTCATTGGCACGGCAAACCATCTCAATGTGAAGTTGCACATAAACCTGTGCGTATGATCTATTATTATTACTATTTTATTTAACATATTCTTATATCCCCAATGTATGTTTCAGGATTGGAAAGACTTCCTATATGTTGCATGGTCTCCGCTTGGCACTTACATTGCCACACTTCATCGTCAAGGAGTTCGGCTATGGGGAGGTCCTTCATGGAAACCCCAACAACGGTTTGCACATCCATTGGTGAAGCTCATCGATTTTTCACCGTGCGAGAACTACCTTGTTACCTGGTCAAATGAACCCATCGTCGTCCCAGAAGGTGCTGTTCAAGGTCCTCAGTATTTTTCCTCCGATGACGAGGGTAATAATATTGCTGTCTGGGATATCAAAACTGGTCACCTTCTACGCACGTTTTCAACTAGTAATGAAGTTGAGGCACCGGCAACAAAGAAGCATATGCCATGGCCGATGTTGAAGTGGAGTCCCGATGACAAGTTTGTTGCCCGAATTACACCAGGACAGATGATTAGTGTGCACGAACTGCCCAGCATGTATCTGCAAGGGAAAAAGAGTTTAAAAATYGAAGGTGTCTTCGACTTTGAATGGTGTCCATTCAGTGACAAGGAAAGGGAAGAAGCGGAAAAGGAAACCCGGTCAACCACCGACGGGAGTAAAACGGCCAAGAAATCAAGGGAAAATATGCTTGTGTACTGGACGCCAGAGGTGGCGAATCAACCAGCTCGTGTTACGTTGTTGAGTTTTCCCGGCCGCACAATTTTGAGGCAAAAAAATCTTTTCAATGTCACGGAGGTAAATTCAGTCATCGTTCGGCCCCGCAGAGGCTCATCCATATATAGTGTAAGCTTTTCTGGCAAAATCTCGGTGACTACCTTTGTGTCAAGGTCGATCGGCACACAAAGACAAAGAAGTCTATCTTCTGCAATTTGGAAATATTCAGGATGCGCGAAAAAGATTTCCCTGTGGAAGTTATTGAACTCAAAGGTGCAGAAGTTTCACAATTGGCCGATACYTTCTGACAACTAGTTCAAAAGATACTGTTTTGGACTTCTCATGGGAGCCAAAGGGAGAGCGCTTTGCTATTGCATCAAGCAACGATCCCAACCTCGGTAACCCCGGGCCCGGAATCACCATCAAAACTGATGTCAGCTTTTATCAGCTAGACCACAGCAAGAATGACTTCAGACTGCTTCGTGAGATTAAACTTATTTGTTGCGGCCTCTTCAGAGATTAAGAAGCGTGCGCACAGGTACTTTGCCTTCACGGACTACTAATGCAATTCGATGGTCACCTCGTGGTCGTCACGTCGTATTGGCTACTGTTGGCTCGTCCAGCAAGTCTGAATTGGAATTCTGGGATCTTGATTTCCATGCAGAAGATAAGCGAGATGGTCAAGGCTCCGATTGGGGCTCCGGAATCCAGCTTCTTGGGAGTGCGGATCATTACGGAGTGACCGACGTAGAGTGGGATCCTAGCGGTCGTTATCTGGCTACCAGTGCTAGCGCCTGGACGCACACGGTATGAGATTTCAATGACAGATAGTCTTTCCGCCGAGTCTGAATACCTAACAGTTGGAAAATGGCTTTGCGATCTGGGACTTCCGAGGACAAGAATTAACGAAGCAAATCCAGGACCGCTTTAAGCAATTCATCTGGAGACCACGTCCTCGCTCATTGCTTTCTAAGGAACAGCAGCGACAAATCAGGAAAAATCTCAGAGAGTATAGCCGTAAGTTTGATGAGGAAGATGCAGCGGAGGAAAGCAATGTCAGTGCAGAGCTTATAGCTCTGCGGAAGCGGTTGGTGGACGAATGGAACGCGTGGCGGACGCTTCGGAGAAAGGAGAATGCTGATGAACGTGTCCAGAGGAGTGATAAGCACGCGCGTGACAAGGAGGACAAGGAGGAAATCGAGGTATGGGTGGACGAGGTCATTGAGCAAACTGAGGAGATAGTCGTAGAGTAGTTCGGTGCTCCGTGCCGATATCTTATCTGATAATGTCCGGCGCGGCATCCGCCAGCTCCTTCTCAACTCACCATGTCCTCCTCCCTTACCCCGGCCGTATTCTCGTCTTCCACCCTCTGGGCCACGCGTATGTGTACTCATTCCATGTATTCCATGTTTTCAACCTGTTTTATCAGCCTCCAGAGACTGGACTATTGCTCCCAAACCAAAGCCTGGCAGAAAACCAAAGAACGATCCGTCCCGGTTGAAAGATGACAACGAAGTGTGTTATTGTTCTTCGCATCCTTTCGCATTGTTTAATATCGCCCATAGCTCAGCGATAAAGCTCGGCGTATTCAGAATAGGTAAGCGCTCAAAGCGATCTTACTATGTACTAACTTTTACATCCAGGGCTGCGCAGCGGGCATTTAGGGAGAGAAAGCAATCACAATTAACAGAACTGCAGGCGCGAGTGGAGTCCTACCAGCAAGGCGAAATAGAGCGCAGTGTTGCTTTCCAGAATGTCGCAAAGCGTCTCAAGGRAGAAAATGATGCACTACGGCATGAGAACCAGCTTCTGAGGGAAAAGATATCCAGGATGGAAGACCAAGATCCTGCGCAATGCAGAGATCGGCGGCAACAATGTCCCCATGTTATGTCCTCGGCGATGACAGTCCTCAACAAACGTGTCAAACTCGGTGTCGACGCTTCGAATACGGACCAGCTCGCTAATCCAGCATATGTCCCGTTAATACCTTCAATGTCATCATCTCAAGGCTCAAAGTGCCTCTCGAAATCAGTATATGCTCCAGCCAATTATCATTCCGAAAAAGACCAAGATCAGAGGTCCACTCACATCTTGGATTTCACCACTGTCAGGGCAGACATAGAATCCAACGAAAGTTCATCGCCGTTTGGGAGTTGCGGTCTGTGCAATGAGGTCATACCTTGTTTGTGTCGTGAAATTGTGGCGGAAAATCCGCCAACTGAGCACTCAGTCCGTGTATCAACTGGAGAGATGCTTCAAACCTCGATTCTTGACAATCTCCCCCCGTATCAGCCCGCCGTACCTTTACCCCGAAAGCATGGAACCTTAACCGGTTCTATCTTCCCCGTGATCCCCGTGCCCTCCCTAGGGGAAAGATGCACTGGCGATCCGACTAACTGTCCGGCTTGCGTAGACGATGCCTTTGGCAAGGCATTTTGCTCAGCAATCTGTCGCTCAGTTGCATCTCCTTGCGTTGATTGTCCATTCAATCAGGGCAAAAGAAATGTCCTGAATGATTCTGGCGATTCGGAATGTCGCAACGTATATGCTTCAACGGACCATGCTAGACTATCAATTGGCGCGGGTCCGAAGACTATACCAACAAATGAAGCTTGGAAAACGATTAAAGAGCATCCCAACGTATCATTCGCTGACCTGAATCTACTAGCTGAGGTTGTCGCGCGCAGATCAAAATGCACTGGTCCAACGGTCGTAATCTCACCGGCCCTTGGCGAAGCAACACCTGAACGAGTTGGGTCACCAGAAGCCAATGCACAGCCTTACTCTATCCAAGAACTGTTTTTATCGACGACCGAAACGCGAAACCCCACGCATACGAGTGATCGTACATCATCCCAGCAGGATATAGTGGTTGGCTGTAGCAACAAGGGAGTTCGTGAGGTCTATACGGATGGGGTTCGAGATGCGCTATATCTTCTGGATAACACATTCTCCTGATCGCCGTGCCTCGCGCTACTTCCTCATTCGCTAAAATTGAAAGTTAAATATTCATCTATTAAGATATCCTATACCGTCGCCAAGCTAGATGTCGCCCTTAGTCGTAATACGCAGTATATTGAACAAAGGCTTGCCGATCGTTGGTAAGCATTAAGGAGCCGATATACATAGCGCCTCAAAACGCCAACTTTCCTTCTCCGAGTCCGTCCCCGCCGCTTCCGATCTTTCCAGTAGTCTCTACTCCCCGCCTCAGTTGCTTCCCGCGTCCGTCCCTGCTCTCCGTCACTCATCCCTGTGCGCAACTCCCTTTCTCCGCCGCCCAACGTTAACTCTTTTTTCTCGCCCCTACAGTTGCCGTATGATCTTTCCACCTCTCCATCAATTTTCGGATTCTAAAGTGTAGCAGACGGCGTTGTTGCTTTGRCATTTTCTGCGGAACACAATGACCATCCTTATGCAAGGATCTGAATCGGATGGCAAGTTCTCGTAGGGGTAAAGAGCACAACTCGTCTGGAAAAGGTTGAATATACGCCCAGCAACTGATGAGCAACTTTTTTGCGATCACGCGAGCTCCAGAAGCAAAGAAGGCGAGGCACAAGGCGTCTATGGCAGGAACATCAGGTTGACAACCGTCGTTGATCATTTGCCGGAAGACTTTCAAAGCTTCCGCTGGGTTGCCGCTGCGGCCATGGCCGGTAATCAGAATGGTGTATATGACGACATTTGGCTTGAGTCCAACGTTTCGCATGGATCTGAGAAGGTCTTCTGCTCGGTCCATTTCACCAGATAGTGTATATCCTTCCATCAATGCACCATAATGATACTCAGTCGCGTGCATTCCCCGGCGTAGAAGTGTACGAAACATGTCCTCTGCCGAATCAATGTCGGACCTAATGACGGCGTCGTGCTTGATCCGTAGAGCAAAAGTAGCCGCGTCACTTTTGATCCGGTATGCGGAAAGTAGCTCGATCAGATGACGGGCAAGTGCCTTGTATCCCATATGTTGAGGCATCTGCAAACCTGCAGTGGGGTCAAAAAGATCCGATGTGCCGGTTATCCGATCCTCCGGGTAGGGCCGGCTTGGCGTGCATCGTGAGCGGGAAAGGCGAAAAAATGCGTGATTCCAACCGCTGCCATAGAGAAGAAATTTTTCATAGCGTAATACACAGCTGAGCATGAGGTGCAAATGGCGCGAAGTTGGCGAAACCGTGTCTGAGTAAAGATGTCGCAGCATGCGAAGTATTGACCGGGGACGAACACTCTCTTTCTTCAGAAGGTAAGAGATGAAAACATCGAGCGTGGCAGAATCAGGCATGATCCCGTTACTTTGCATGATCCGCAAGACTGTGGGCATGGCTTTGAACCCACATAATTGCAAACAGTGCCCAAGAAGCGCATTGAACAACGCCGCAGAAGGTTGCACACCCGTGCAATCTATAGGCAGGGACAAATCGAGGGCATTAGATACCAGAGGAGCAAACACTTCCCTGGGCGTCTTTCGTTCGTCACAGGTGTCAGCAACCAATTTGACGGCTATGTCCATATAGCCTGCGGATGTTACGGCATGGATCAAAGAGATGATTACCGCGGGGGTGACTTTGATACCATTTACGTTCATTCCATGCAAAACATCGAGTATGACGTGGATGTCGACACGACCGGCTAGATAACGGATGACGATAGCATAAGTCGATGCGTTGGGAATTAAAGGACGCTCTATGGATGGATGTGGCTGGTGGGAAGATCCATATCTGGGTGACTCTTCTCGTTTGCTGGCCCCAGATAATGCTAACGCAAGTGCTTGTGTCGATGAAGGAGCGAAGTGTGTGAAGAGATGAAGAGCACCCGGAATGTCGTGAAGATGTAAGCGCATTTGAATCAGACTGTTGAGGACGGCGACGCTGGTTACGTTGTCCATGTCTCCGAGAACTTGCAAGGCGCGTGACTCTACGTTCGCGTCGGAGCCTAATGTTCGATAATTCGTTGCAAGTATTGCTTGAGTTGAGGGGTCCATGGGAAACCCCGCTTCTTTCATCAGCCGAAGACATTCCCTTGCTTGCAGCATATCGGAGTTGCGCAGGTGGCCAGTAAGAACAAGATGATAAGTTCTGAGATTTGGCTTCAGATTGTGTAGCTTGAACTCTTCCAGCATGCCGGTTAGCTGTCCATAACGTTTCAGCTCCAGCAACGAGCGCGCCTTCCAGTTCAATAATCGAGATGTCGTACGTCGGGTATGTTCCGCTCCCAAAGAAACGAGGTCTAGAATACGAGACCAATGGTTCGCGTTTGCAAGTCGAAAGCAAACACATTCGTAGACATTTTGTTTGTGGTGACATCCAAGCTTCCTTGATAAAGCTATAAATTGGACTACATTGTGTGGTTCTATGCACGCGAGAGTCTCTGCCACATGGCGTACATCGTTGGCATTGATAAAGTATTTTAGCATTATCGGAGAAGCGCGGATGTTGCGCAATTTGTGTGATTCTGTTTCGTTTTCGGATAGGATGGATAGGACTGAGGATGGTATGTGGTGATTCATGAGATCCGAGTAGAGGCGAGAATTCGGCGGAATACGGCCTGGGCCAAGCAACATGAGATTCTGCATTGCCGGTGCGTCTAGAATCGCGTCTTGCCGGGTGGGATAAGTTTGAACACGGCGCGATGCAACAGCTATGTTCATAATGCATCTTTGATGGTATGATGGAAAGGGTGTGCTGCAGAGCTCTGAATAATGCCTGTGAGTAAAGACAGACCTCCTAAGCATGGACAGCCGGGAGGTTGAAACGTCGAATCCCTGTGGCTGCCGAATATTGAACAAGGCAGAACAGGGTCCCGAAGAACACACACATACCAATCCACAAGGCAAGCAAGTCGTTCCTTACAAGTCTCCGACGCCGCAGCATCAGACGCCTGCCAACTTGGTTGCGGTGCTGTCTGCCACAACTTTTTTCGTGACACGTGGTCACAGTCACTATCAAACTTGCATCAGATTCCGGCGGTACGTCCGGTCGCCTCCTGTAAACCTGACAGGGACAAGGCTACGGTTCACCGGATATCACCCAAACATGCATGGCATTTGCTTCATACCAACCATCAATTATTGCATCCGCCGTCCCGTATCTTTGTTGCAGATCTCGAACGCATGGCACATAGACGCTGACGCTTAATGTTGCTTTGATAGCTGTAAACCTTGCCACAGCTCCGTTAACCACGGTACGTGGGCGATCAATGATTCATCTCGCCCGTCCTGCAAAATAAACATTAGAGTACAGCATCACCCTTCCCCTGACTCACCACGGCGGCACGGCCGATACCTATACATTCCGTTCCACTAGAAGATGAGTTACGTATCTCGGGTCGGCTCGAATCCCACTTGCACGAATTTGGCATTTCGGGCCTTCTATCGACGACGGTGGCCGCTCTGAAACAGGAAAGCAGCCTGCCAAGTTTTTTTTATTTTCTATTCTGCAAACCATGTCCCCTTCTGGTATGGATGGCTCGGTCAATGCATCTTGCACATCAAAATCGGGCCATTGTATATAAGGTACAGTTCCGAATGTCTGTCAAGCACAACTTATCTCAATGTCGCCGTCGCATCTCACACTCCTAGCGGCCAGCGCGTCTCGCTCACCTCTTTCCCCTGCCTTTCGGCTACCAATATGTAACAGGACAACGAACTGTATTCGAGGGTGGCGGACCATAACATATCAGCAATTCCACCATGACGTCGAAAAATCCGCCAAGTACTGGGCGCGCCTTTTTGCAAACCAAGGCATCCCTCAGAGGTCCATTATAGGATTGTGGTGAGTGTTTTTTGCATAAGGCATCGTGTCGACGTTTAGAATGTTGCGCAGGATTGGTGGATTTACATATAATGACGTTGTCATTGTTTACGGAATAACGCGAGCAGGCTACATCCCTCAATTATTCACTCTGCGGTTGCCAAACCCTCTTGCTATTTATTCATTGATGCAGAGAGCGGGAGCCGCGGCCCTTGTATATGAGTCTTGTTTCTCTGCCAGCGTCGTTGATTCGCCAGTGCCGATATTCTTGGCCGTTCCTCAAGATTCCATAGACGTTACCGGGGCTACTCTACCGCACCTCCCTCCAGTATCAGATGACGACATTGCCTTCGTGTTTCACACAAGCGGGTCAACGTCGGGTAGTCCAAAGCTCGTGCCCTGCACGTATAGATGGCTAGGTTCTGCAATCCATAAATCAAATCTAATAAGCAAGCCCGCTAATATTCATCGACAAGATGTGGCCGTCTGGATGTGCGCACTTTACTTTATTTTGCCGATCATGCCACTGACAAGCATATGTAAATCAGGGGAAGTTTGTGCCACATCGGACAATCGTTTAGTACGTTGATGACGTACCATATATAGAAGTCATTGTACTAATTTTTGACAGTGCTGCTCGGCTGCATTCAACATAGCTCTTGTGTCATCCAGCCAAGCAAGATCAACTTCCTCTCAGATGAGCTCATGGATATGATTGAACGCTGCAATCTTAACCGTTTAACTCAATTTGCGGCGTTCCTCTCTGTTCACCTCCAGAATTCTCGCCGAGATAACAAGCTACTCGCGAAACTGCAGGGATTAGACGAAGTATTGTACAGTGGGCTCCCACTTCCACGAGACGACGAAGAATGGGCCCTGAAAAATGGTATCAAGCTCAAGGTAAGCGCTGATGCGTATTCTTCGATGAGGTCCATGCCRATAATTACGTCTGCCAGAATTTATTCGGAAGCACAGAATGTGGCGCCATGCTTCTCTCGATAGGTGGCAAGGGACAAGACGCTCCGTTTTTGCGGTCTATCAGCGGCATGTCTTATTCCTTCCAACCCATCGAGCCTACTCGTGCGGAAAGTCACCAGTCATCTGCTAGAATGCTGGAGCTAGTCATCCTGTCTARCTCCCCGGATTGCCCTGACGTGTCATTGAGGCATAAAGATGGCCACTTCCACACGGGCGACCTTTTCATAGAACCAGCGCCAGGGTCGTACGTGTTTCGCGGGCGCGACGACGATTGGATCAAGACACAGAATAGCTTGCGATGTGATACAAAGTATGGTTTGCCACTAAAAATATCATGGTCTTTGCTAACCATCTGCCAGGGCGATCGAAGACAATGTCAAGACTACATGCGGCCGTCTTGTCAAGAATTGCGTTGCTGTTGGCACAGGCCGTCCATCCCCTACCTTGTTCATTGAGCCTGTTGACGATAACATTAATCCTGACATGATCAAGCAAGAAATCATACGCAAGACAAGGAGATTTAACGCCATGCGCTATTGTCATGAACAAATATCGTCACCACGTTTCATAGTTGTCGTTTCTCAGAACACACTTCCACGGACGGCGACAAAAGGCAATATTCGACGCAAAGAAGTAGAACTAAAATACAAGACGCTCTTAGACCAACTTTACACCAACTAATGCTAATTTCCAAGAAGCGATTATCCGACGCTGGTATAGAACACAGCGGACTCTAAGTTATAATGGTATAAATGTAGCGGTAGTCAAGGACGTGTAGTATCAGCATAGCAATTAGCTTAATAAACTAGATAATACTTGTAGCTTTGACCGTAACAAATATTTATTGCTCAAAATACTACCAGATCATCGCCTTGGATCTCGAAATTGAACACAGCACCTTTGTCGGAGCTCTTGGGATGCCGGACAACTGCRGTGACTCGGCACTTGCTGTGTCGACCTTGTGTTGGTGACTCACATGCGAGCGCGAGCGTTATATGACGGGTGATCTCGATTGAGTCACTGGGTATGTTSAGATGCTGCCTAAAGATGGTGACATGTGAATTCGTGGAGATGGGGTCCGGTATCAATCCCCAATTGGTCAGTACGATAACAGGACCATAATGGAGGTGCAAAGATCGCAGCGCATTAAAGACGTGATGCAAGGGGTGCACGTAATGCTGACAGGCGGAATGCATCTCTTGGGCGGTATATCGGTCAGGCCAATAGAATGCGCCGACTGAGTCAATTCCTATGAAACCAAGGCGCTGATTGGGCGCGTGGTCAGCTAGGTATTTTGGTAGATGATAGATCGTAGCGGCTAGCTGAGTGGAGGACGCCGGCTTGAAGATGTGCAGTCGCTGGAGGGCACTTTGTGCCCGAGAATGGAGAATGAGTTCATCGGCGTCGGGTAGCAGACGGCGAAGCTGGGCACGGAGCAGAGCACTGAAGTGCAGACCATCAAAGGACAGATCGGTATCGAGGAGGACGGCATGAAAAGCAACGGGGTGGAGGATTGCGTTTATGAGGAGATGGAAGAAGAGGCGGGACTTTGCGGCGGCGGGCGGGCCGTCGATGAGGAGGACGTCGGGCGCGGTGAGCGGGGGCAGGGCGGGGATGCCGGTGGCGACGGCCGGGGCAGCATGGAGGCGGACGGCGGCGAACAGGCCGGCGAGCGAGTCGTGCGGGATGAGGTCGGCCATCACGTGCTCCTTATGCCTCCTCCCCGCCGCACTCCCTCCTCCCCGCCCGCCATCGCCAGAGGCGCGACCGCGCGCTCCGCCGCTTCCCCACGTGTCGGCTCTTCTCTTGCTAGACGTCCGCCCAGCAACGGTGATGCCAAGGATTCCTCTCCGAAACACGATGCCGAAATCAAGGACCAAGTGAGCTTCCGTCGTGTGCCCCATACTTCCTCTGCTCATCTGCATTCTGCAGCTACTCGTCCAGTTGCAGAACAAGGATCAGTCCATCGCCGCCTTGGCCACCGAGAACGATAGTCTCGCTTCTGCATTACATGCCACGGAAACTCGGTTAAATGAGCTCTATGCAGAGCAGTTGCGGTCAGAAGTCGAGTTGGCCCAAAGAATCGACATCATTGACAAGCTTCGCGCTCAGGTTCGCGAGCTCGAGAGAGAGAAGAGGGACCTCCAGCGGCGTTACAACGAACAGGCATGCCAGTCCTCCATTACGACCGATGCCCACTCACCCTGTAGTAGACAACTTCCTTTGAAGCAGAACGCCAAGCATTTTATGATAACGAACAACATCTCAAGTCTCGTATACAATCTCTTACCCAGACACCGAAGCAACCCGAGCCTGAGCCTACCGCTCAGGTGACTGAGAACGAGGCCGAGCTTAAAGCCGATCTGCATGCTTCTCACCAAGCCGAAGAAAACGACAGTTTACCCAATGAACCATCCCCTAAAGACAAAGTCTCAGCAAGGACTCCTACAACACAGGATTTTAATGATCCCGAATCTGAACCTGCCGAGATGACCGCCTTGAAACTTGAGCTTTCTACACTATCTACTTCGTATGCGTCTTTGCAAAGCACTTTGATTCTGCTCCAGACACAACTTGTGGATCTCAAGAGGGTAAATCGTGAAGTGCAGGAGGAAAACGAAAGTTATATGATATTACTGCGCGAAAAGACTTTGAGCGGCCAATTCGACGTCATGAGGCAGGTCGGAGGTACTATCGCCAGCGAATCGGAAGACGACGAGGACGACGAACGTGACTCGGTTGATATCAGAAGTTTACGTAGCACTGGTCGTAGCACTTTGGACAAAGTCGATGAATTACCGGAGAGCTTAGAGCTTGAGCTTGAACACTCTCTGGATTCACATGACCCACCTAGCTCCAGGTCGACCGGCCGTCACGGTCGCAACAGGTCTACTTCTATCCGGGGGGAATCCCTTGCAGACTTGCCCATTACTGGCCCCGGTTTGGATCTCGCTGCGGAACTGGGTCGTGCAGAAAACAAGGATATATTATCAGGCGATAATCTTGACGACCGTGACCGTCTGGGACTACCGGGAAGGAAGAGATCAAAGAAAGGYTCTGATGGGCGTAAAGTGTCCGCCTCATCTGAGGCCGATATGATGAACGACTTGGATGCCCTCCGTACGGAAGTCAAGTCTCTTAAAGATGCAAACAAAGCATTATCATTATATGCCTCGAAGATCATCGACCGTATCATTGCGCAAGAAGGCTTTGAACATGTGTTGGCTGCTGATTACGAGGCAGACCCGAAAACTCCTCCGGCTGCGATTCCCCAGCCCTCCAAGCCGACTATCGTCGTAACTCCTAAACTACGTCCGCAGTCTGTTCTCGTCGGCCGATCTTTGTCCAATCCAATGCCTTCTGCTGGATTGACATCCCCAGCGCCCTTACCAGCCCAGCCAATATCGAAGGCACAACGCCGTTCGCTGTCTTTTGACTGGAAAGGTTTCTCATTCTTTTCTGGAAATGCAGAAAAGAAATTAGATTCCAATTTACGTCCTTTGACGCTTACGCCAGGAACAGCGACAGTAACAGGCGCACGGAAGCTCGATACATTCGAGGATGATGAAGATCGGAAAGAAAGGGAAAGGCTGAATGCTACCATGAAGCTGATGGGCATCCAGCCTTCAACTCCTGCACCTGTGCCTGTCGAACGGTCACAGTCCACTTCCTCAGGTACATCATCCACGAGCAATCGCCGTTTCTCCCTGTTTGGGATGAACACAGCCGTCAATTCAACCGCATCCCCGTTCATCTCGGTAGCTGAGGACGGTTCTCGTGTCGGATTAGGGTTAGGAGTTTCGTCCGATCTTACTAGAGAGGCATTGGTTCAAGCAGAAGCGCAGAACACGATTGCCGCGTTAGATGCTCATGAACGAAACTTAAGTGCGGAACTAGCGCGCGGAGTGGGAAGTGGCTTTACGGAAATTGCCCCGAGAAGTATTAGCAGAAGAAGCAGACATAGCGAAGGTGGCAGCGGCAGCGGCAGCACAGTCTGGAGCGCTGGCATGAGCGCTAATGATGAATGAGACTAATATTAGAGACTGTATATTTTCTCGGGTCTCGATGGTTCCGCAGGTCATGGATTCATTAAGGAGATACCCAATATACCACTTAGTATATTACAAGTCCAGGATTGCATTTGTGCAGCGGGGCCGCAAAGCATCATCAAGTGGGTACTTGATGTTTGACCAAAGTATTTTCTGCGTGCGTGCGAATCGTCTCAAAGGGTTTTGAAGCGAACGCCTTATTGGACAAGATAGCAGGTTGTCGCACTTGTTCCAGCTGCCTGATACGCGTGTCAGCGAGGGGCTACAGTGGAGAAACTCATGTTTACAGGGCACGCTTGCGCCTTGAAGCAGTAAATGGCAAACCCTTCCCTTCACCTATTTTCCCAGATTTAGAATTCGTTTTTATTTTGGCGGCAGTCGTAGATGTCGCATCCGGTGCCGTTAGACTGCCTTCGGCTTCCTCCGCGAGTTCTGTGATCGCCATTTGGATGTCGCTCAAACCTCCGCCGATCTGTTCCTTTGCCCTTTTCTTAAGTCGTCGAGCGTGAGATTTGGAGTACGGCGTCAATTCAGATATTATCTCTTTCAAAGCATTGTTTAGATAGCCGCGTCTGCTTCAAGGACGAAAGCAAATACTTTTCACAAAAGCCTCCCGTTTCAACTCTTGTTTTTCTTTCTTGGAGATAGAATGTGCACTGCCTCCCGGTGCGGAGACGGTATCATGGCCCTATCTGCGTATGAGACACCTCTCTGTTGCAGCAAGTGATGACGAACGGAAACGTCGGATGGTTCGCCAGCAGTGACAGCTTCTACGGCGTCTTCCTGGATTGCAAATTGGCCATGGCGTTTGAGTGGCTTGACCGAGGAAGTATGCAATTCGGTGCGCCGCCTTTTCTCCTTAGGCTGTGCTTCATGAGAACGGAACCAGAAGTCGATGATAAAGAAATACCATGATGAGGGCTCTAAGCGACGAGGGAGTTACTAGGAATAGCAGTATTACTAAAGTAATGATCTAATCTTCCAACTTCTGTGTAGAACTATCCAGCCCGACTGCCACGAAACTCGCCATGATTAGCAGGGCTCCAACAATAACCTGCATGTGTATCGTGTGACCAAGAATGATGTCGCCCACAATGGAAAAGGGTATTGTGAGGCTAAGGCCTACTGTGACCACCAACGGCGTCGTCTTGAGCATGGCTATCACGTACAAGAAGTCGCTTGACAGTGTGATACCCATCTGATCATAACGGTCAATTTACTATCGAAGGATCCTCAAACACGCACGTTTATAAGAATAGCCAGCACTTCTTTGTTACTGTTGGGCCACTCAAACACCTCTGCACCGATCACATGAAGGAAAAGTCCAACAGGCCAGGCTAACAGGATATTGAAAAGACCCACAAACCCGAAAAACAGTTTCATGTTTATCCGTGATTCGGAACCAATCCGGATTTTGAGGAGGATGACATAGAGCGCGTAGAAGACGGCGGAGACTAACGCCAGAAAGTCTCCTAGCACAGGCTTATTCGGCCGATTTATGGGGATGCTATTACTAGGAGTGGATTGCTTTCGCGAGTCTGAAAGGGATACAAGGACTACTCCCAGAAAACTTGGAGACGGTCAAGTCATAGTCGCAATGTAGAGAACTTTGAATACCTCGTTATGACAGAAAGTGTCTTGGTGCGTGTCAGAACTTCTATGCTCAATAGGCGACCGAACCCAAGGGTAAAAAAACCTGCAAGCCATGAAACCGTGACCTAAGCAAGGAGTTGAAACGACCTACCGCTGGTACCTGATAGGATCATGGCGCTTGCCGCAGTGGTATAATCCAGGGATACATTGAGGGACCAGTTGGCGACGAACCAAAAGAAACAGAAGGCCAGGGCAAGGTGGGCCGTCTCTTGTGTTGTCAACGGGGGTGGTGCTCCTTTCAGTTCGCCGACTTCCCGGGTTGCCGCAGTTGAAGCAGTAGGCTTTTTCCAATAATAAGCATTGTTGGGAAAATATGGAGTATGTAGAATACCTCGGGAAATGCCTCACTATCGTCTGCTGTGGTATTGAGGGGTTCGTACCCGCGTCTGCATTCCTAAAGTGAACACTCCTTCACGTTGGGTATATCTCACTTTGAACCAGAAAACGGGCACAGATTCCTGTGTTTCAATACAAAATGGGGCAATAGATAAAGAACGAAAGAGCTCGTGTTCAAATATGTAATACTGTAAATAGCCTTACAAATGGTTGGTCGCATTCACTGTATGGGACGTACAGAAATGGTTTGTCAAAGCCGTCTTCATACAGATCCTGCCACGACTTCATCAGCTGGGACAGAAGGGAGTCCATAGCAGCATACCTGGGTTACAAAATTGGATGCGGTCCAGAGGAAAGCGACGGTGAGTAGAAAGAATATGCCAAATAGGAAATTTCGGTTCCGGACTGCTTCAGCGGGTAACCCTCTGAATATTCGTGACACTTGGGATTGTGGGACGGCATCCATGGAGTTTCTAGTTAGACGACGGGGTCCCGAATAGCACTGGGTAGATGTGGATTATGTAACTAATAGTAGTAGCACGATCATAGATGGTGTTTGTACATGTACATTAAGGACAGGGGAGAACTACGATGCTTGTAACACATCCGAACGGGTCTTGACTTTTTCCATGATTCGAAACAAGCTGATGATGAGATTGAAGCAGTACGTCAGAAGGCCAAAGGCGACAAGGAAGATAAGTGCAACCTGGTCGTCACATATTTCATGGCCCACTGCCGGTGACGTCCCCAATGAATGGGGCCGGGGCAGGTGACTATACCACGTTATACTTGATGGCCGAGCACARGGTATGAGCGACGTGAAGAAGTTGTCGATACAGAGGGAAAGTGCTGCCGACCATGCACAAATAAAGAGCGTTTCAGAAAGAGTGTGAGCTAGCTTCGCGGACGTTCTCCACAGTCCAACCGGGCGACCAAAATATTCAAGCTATGGGGCTCATGAGAACGGACACTGATAGTGCCATAATGCATACATAAATTGCAACCAAGACGTGAACCAGTGTCAAAGGAGCGAAGATGATCACAACTATCCTTGAAACGCATGCCTTATTTAATTCCCATTACAGTTGCGAAGACTGCCATGCTTACGGGGAACTGCCTACGGCACCCAATACGTGGTTCTTTATTTCTGTAACGCGTATATGCGTAGCAATACCAAGTGCTGCGCTAGTTGAAGATATATTGACAAATCGGAACAGCTATGTAAATTAGATGTATGTGTACCGGAGAGGGGCGCTGGGGAGGGACATACTAGAGGAACGTAGGGATCAACCAGAATAAAGTTTCTAATTCTCTTCCTCCGAACAGGCCATTCGTTAAGACCATCGTCGAGATTTCGAAAGTCACTCTCATAACCGTAATCTTCCGGAGCATGTAAGTTTTCACGCGGGGGGATAGCAGAGGGACCGGGTTGTAGGCTTGAGGTAGTATGATGTCCTAAATTACGTGCATCTAGGGAATGAACGGTCGCCCGCGAATTGAGCCCACCCCTCTCGTCGTCTTGCTTGTCTTTCCTTGCAAATGCAACGGCCTCTCTGAGGACTGTTCTGGAGGTCAGCCATGTCATGGAACGGTTTCTGACGCCCTCGGGGCGAGTCAGCGACTGGCTATTGGTGGTCGCGCCGGCTGTACTACTAGAATCTCCGGCACGAGGTAGAACGAAAGTCCACCAGCGGGAAGGAGGCCCCGAGTCAGTGTTGTAGGAAGCATTGTCGGCATTGCGGCGGTCGTAAGTCGGAGTGTCTAGATAATCCGGGTCTGGAGTTGGCGGCTCGTCGATAGCCCAGGCTGTATGAATGTCAGAGAAGCGCGAGTGAGTGCGGGGAGAACGCACGGGGAGTGGTGACGACGGCGGCGGGGCGGGCGGAAGACATGTGCGCGCGCCGGTTCCCCACCTGACATCATGGACCAACAACCAGTTCCTTCCCTGTCCGCAGGCGTCGTCGGCTCACGCTTCATCACCCAGGACGAAATCGATGCCGCCAGACAGCGCAGGGAAGAGCAATGGAAAGCTGCATATGCCAGGTATTTTGTACTCTGGCAACACTCGCGTTCACCCGCTCACATCGCCGTAAGACTGGGTCAGGAGCCCCCACCACAGCAACAGGATGATCATTACGACGGTAGAAGCTTGGCTGAAGTAAGTAATGCCTATCTTGCCACGTCCCGCCTTGTATTGACTTCCTACTGTTGATCCCTGAATGACATCTAGAAACTCGCTGCAAACAAGGTACTTTTTCGAATCATACGCTGGTTAGAAAATGACCCACAGGTCCTGTATAGATCGCCAAACAGGAGGAATGGGAGGAGAAAAACAGACTAGGTCCCRTCCATCGTCCTTTCGACCGGATGAACCGCTAACCTGGGTCCTACAGCGAACCAATTTAGGGCTCTCGAAGAGGATGAGATAATGTTTTTGGACTCTGTCAGGGAACGACAGGAAGAGGAAGAAAAGCAACGCAAACAACGAGATGGCGAGGAAATCAAGACCTTCAGGGAGTCAGTAATCAACAGTTCATTTAATGGCGTAGAAATTAATCCATCCCAGGGCAGTGGCAGCGCGTGCAAGCGCAGCTAATAACCCACCCCCTATTCTAAATAAACCTCCTGCAGCAGCACCTCCGAAACCACAGCCCACTACAAAGAAGGATGTCAAGAAGGCTTTGAAGGGTGTAGTTGTCAAAAAGAAAGCAAAGTCAAATTCGTCTACGTCTCCGGCAGTCAACTCACCCAAGGTTAGTGAGAAGAGGGGCGTAGATGAGGCGGAGCCCTCTACGAAAAGGAGAAGACTTTAGGATCTTCCTGGCATCATCGTAGCTGAAATTATGTATACAACGGTACAGCGACACTATCTTCGGGATATTGAGTTAGGTGTTGGCGTCCATCGAACCTTGTTCAAGTCTGTCTCTGGTATTCTTTGCGCTTTCGCAGCAGCAGCACCCATCGTGGTTCTGTCCAATAATCGTCGCGCAGCGGGAGTTAGGTTTCCAGCTGCATCAGATTTCCGTGGCGTCCACAAAGGAGGTGCCATATCCCCCTTCCGCGATGGCGGAGTAGCAATACCCGGAGTGCGGCCCAACTGACCAAGGCCCAAAAGCCCTGCCTTTGCCCGTAAACTCTTTGAAGCCTTGCTTGATAATTTGTGTGAAATAGCCTCTCGACTTGAAATATCCTGCAGGCGGAATGGCGTGCTGGGCGGTGGCATATCCGGGGCATCCGGTTTTGATATGATTCGTGGGGTTGCATCCAGTGTCCCCCAAGTCATTAGCTGCTTGACAGCGGTAGGGCCAAGTTCTGCCGGGGTCGGGGACGGTACATTCGGGACAAGTTTGAAACTGCCATTAGATGGCGACGTGGGTCGATCTGCTACCAGTCTGAGCACGCTGGCAGAGTCACAACAAGCGTTACCTACATGGAGTTCCTGTAATCGCCGCATCAATCCTACTTCGGGTAGGACTAGGTGGTGMAGAAGCACTTCGTGACGCTGAGCTGGAGTGTTCCTGCTCTGGAAGACGGGTATTGCCATACTTGATGACTTTGGTATTGGGTTTCTCGTCTGCCTCCTTCGGGGACGGATGGTATGGCGACTGGTCAGCGTCGGGTGCGAACATCAATGAGTTGCGCGCCTGTACATGGATAATGAGTTGTGTAGCTAAAGGAAGATGAACTAAATCGTACTTTGAATTTCCATCCATCTACGCCTGCTGGTCGCGTATCTTTCCTAGGTGCCATGACATCGGCCTCCTCTTCCGTACCGCTGGAATGCAGCACCACCTCTTTCCCTTTCTCTTCGCTTGCATTGTTGTCCTCGGTAGATTGAACGCTTCCGTTTTGCCCAGCACTTTCACTTCCGTCCGTCAGCAGCCCAGCTGGTACCGGCGCCTCGATCTTGAAGCGTTCTCTTACACCCGTCACAGGGGGTGCCTCAATAAGCATTTTCTCCCTCGCCTCGAGCATCCTATCTCTTTGTGCCTCCACCCTCTGCTGTGCCTGCCATGCCCAGGCATACCTCTCCTTCCGCTTCCTATTCTCGTCCTCTAGTATTTGCGTAAAGCTCGAGTTATCCTCGGAAGTATACTTGGCCTGGAATTCATCAAGGCTAACACTTGTATCGTATTTCACTCTTTTGGCAGGTGCTTCGCCACGGGGAGTGCGTAGGGGCGTGTCTGTCGTGCCGTAGCCGAATGGCGTTTGGGATGGTGTTTGATATGGTAAGTGCCGCCTCGAAGATGTAAGAGGAGTATTGCCGACCTCTTCGAGGCGGCGCACTGAGGCTTGTATGAGGTGTGGATTGCGAGAATCCAAGGCGTCAAGGTAGTTATTAGTTGCGTCCAAGTGAACTAGGGAAGGGAAAAAGTCCCGAGCTATGATATGAGAGAGAGCAGTTGTATATTCATCTTCCTCGAGAACGACCTGGCGATTGAGAGAGCGTTCCGGCAGTGGTGTGGATGGTGCTGACATGATGGGAGGTCGAAAGGTCTAAGTTGACCCAAGATTATCCAATGTACAAATTAATGACGCTGCACTCTATGGAAGACGTATATAGTCGTAAAAGTAGGCCGTGTAGCATCGTGGGTCATGAAATAAAGAGAAGTACAGTAAATAAGTGATTCCTGTGTCAGTGTATACCACTACTCGTTCCTTGGAAGCAAAGAGGAAAAGAACATGGCAATCGAGCTATGTGCTCTGTTCGAATCGAATGGTTGAAAATTACAGAAGAATCACCGAGATCATCATAATGCAAGGCCAGTCTTGGACGCATTAGTATGCCCTGCCCTCTTTCGCTTCTCCATCTGCAGCTTGAGAAGGAGATCTGGATCTCCCGTACTCCTCCTGCCGTTAGGACGGCCGATCCGACTCGAGTTGGGCGATGAAGTTGTGGGCAATTTAGAGGTCCGCACAGCAAAATTAGGTGAGGGCAACATTGGCAATGCCTTCTCATCTTCGTTGCTGTATTTGGCGAAGTTGGTTGACGGCGACGGGATAGCGGAGCGGAAGGTATCCGAAGAATGGGGTATAATGCTCTTTGGCGAGTAGGGATTTGGTGTGCTAAGACCAGTCGAGCGCCTGAAACCAATGCCGGTGATGTTCGAACTTGTGCTGGTACTTGGTAATGGTAGAAATGTTGGCGTGGCGGGGCGCGAGGTTGGCGTGGGCAGCATGCTTGACGTTGTCGAGGTGCTCAAAGTCGATCCAGACAGTCGGGAAGAAGGCCGCCGCGTGCCAGCGGTTGTCATACTTCGTCCCATGGAAGTTTCGATTAGATTGTGAGAGCCGTGACTTGGCGAGCGGTAAGCTGATGGGGCACTCGGACTAGATGTTCTTCGCCTTTCGTTCTCCTCATCTTTGACACGCTCAGGCGATTCCTCCATAATGAGCACCCAGCCGGATGTGTCACCCAGCGGTTTCCTGTCCGTCTCGGCCTCATCCTCCAAACTATGCTTCGAGTCGATGCTTTGCCTCTGAATGAGACTCTCCCAGCTTGTCTTGGCGGTTGATATTTTGCTCGACGTGTATGAGGAAGAGGAAGGTGACCTAACAGGGATGCCCTCCGTTGGAGTACTTACACTGTTGTTGGCATTTGTACGATTGGTGATGCTACCCATACGGAGTCGAGGGACACGAGTCTGCAATTTTTGTTCCAGATTTTTTACTCTTGCTCGCATTTCTGATACCATTTGTACACCTTTGTTCTTTGACGTAGTGCTGGCAGTGGACGTCGTACTCGCTGTAGAAATATTGCGAGTGGCGATGCGAGACGCAGACATCTTTGGAATCGCAATGGCGCTATACAATGAAGAAGCTGTCGTGGATCGGGCCCGCCCGATAGGTGATGCGATCTTGCTTTGCGACTCGATGGGAGTCGGCCCATTTTGTGCAGTCTTTGGTGTGCTTTCCAAGGATGGATCACTGTCATTAGCGGGAGATAGCTGAAGATCAGGGGGAGGTGAAGTGCGTAACAAATCTTCGGCTGATCTTTGTGGGAAAGATCCAGAAGGCTCGTGCAACGAGGCTTTTGACACCGCGCTGTTGGGGGTAGCCGCCTGGTCTTTTAGAATAGATATTTCGTCATTAGCGTCTATAAGCGAGAAGTGAGCAAGGAACAATGAAGAGACATGGGCGATTACCTCTAAGCTCATCCTTCAATCGCTGATTCTCCTCTTCCAACTTGGCCTTCTCGAGCAGCTCATGCTCGAGGAGAATCTTCTCTTCCAGTGCGCGTGAATATTTGGCTTCCATGTCAGCCAGGCTCGAAGAGACCGCACGCTCGTTACGTTCCAAGTCATCGTTCCCCAATTCGAGTTCACGCATCTGGACTTTGAGTTGTTGGTATTCCTGCCTTAACTGGTCGAGTTCACGCTGCAGGGAAGTAGTTGTGGTATTATGCGTAGTTTGAAGGTTTAGAAACTTGGACTGGGGTACGGCAGGCGGCTTGGCAACCACGCACACGCAATGATGGCGTAACTCACCTTCCAATCGTCTCTCTCCGATTCAGTTCGTGCAACTTTGATCTTTAGTTCCTGCTGGGCCTTCTCTGTTCGTTGCAATTCGTTCTCCAGTTCAGCTTCTAGTTCTTTGCTCGCGTGATGAAAGTCGTCGAGTTCTGCGCGAGTTTCAGCCAACATCTCGGCCACCTGTACGAAAAGTATTATGATAAGCCAATAGAGAGCAAAAGAACACGGACTTCATTGTACTTCGCGCGCCAGTCTGTGCCTGGAGAGTAACTAGGTGAGGTCAGCGCAGTGCATGGCATATGAAGTGGCGGCTGGCTCGTACTGGGCATCATCGAGAGACATGTGCCTGTTTCTTGCCATTGGATCCGAGGCTGCTAGAACTGCGGTCATGACTGTGCGCGCGGCGAGACCAGCACCCTGGCAGTTGGGTTCAAGCACGCGATTGCCTTTTCCGGCGGGGTTGGATATCGCATTTACGAAATATTTATTTATTTTCCTCTTTCCTATTCCAGTCCGTCTGGCTTTGCGCACTTGCGCTTCTCAATTCGCCCCGTCTTTACACAGCGCATTTCCTGCCACGACACTGGCTCCATCGTCGCGCCGCCCTCGCTCGTGGCGAATATCACCCCCAAGTCGTTCCGCGCCGTCGTCACAAAGTAGCTGCGCGCATCGCCCAGAGAAATCTGCAACTGTTAGCATGTCGTTACTTCCTCCGCGGAGTCACGCACAACAACTCCTCGCACAACATCTCCACCCCTGAAGCAGTCGCCGATCTTCACCCGGTCTTTTTCCGTCGCCCGCACGTCTTGTGTTCGTATCACGCCCGTGAATTCTTCACCGGGAGGCAGAGGAATGCCATCCACGACGCCGATTGAAAGTGTGGCTTGCAATGGGGATAAACGCGTAATTGTTCCAAGAACAACGGAGTTTGGCGCAGGCGGGTGAGGCCGAACGCGCGTTATCGCGAGTGTCTACAATAGAGTTCAGGGCGAGCAACGAAATTCAGCTTGGGCTACCGACAGGACCGCTGTAATGGGGGAAGCCAACAAGGCTGGATCTCAGTAGGGCATCCCTTGCGTAGATACCAGAGCCCAGCCTGGGCACGGGCCCCTTGACCAGGGGCACCGGCTGTCCTGGCAGAACGAGACTGTCCATGTTTCCTAATAAAGCAACTCGACGCGGTTACGTCCGATGTTTGTGTGTGTTTTGCCGGAACAGTGAGCACGCCCGTGTAAAAAGCCAACGATCGCGACTTCTCTCCGACTTCCCTCATGTCTGCCTCTGTTGCGCGTGTCTTTGCCCGTCGTATGTCGCCGCCTACTTTCTCCCGCTCATTTTGACCCGTCCCTTGTCCAGGCTTCCATGTGTCGGCGCGCAGATATGCCCTCTCGCGCTTCAACATGCCCGCCATGAGTCCCACCATGACAGAGGGTGGGATTGCGTCATGGAAAAAGAAAGAGGGCGAAACTTTTTCCGCGGGAGATGTCCTGCTCGAGATTGTATGGTGCTTTCCTCCCGTATTTCTGCTAATTTTTCAACATCTGTCGCAAGGAAACGGACAAGGCCACGATTGACGTCGAAGCACAAGACGACGGCGTCATTGCTAAAATCCTCGTAGGGCAAACCCTCGCTCCTTTGTGCATTTAGCTTATTCCACCTAGGCCGCAGATGGCGCAAAAAATGTCAAAGTGGGCTCCGTCATCGCCATTATCGGTGAAGAGGGAGACGAACTCTCTCGCGCTGAGGAGCTCGCCAATCAGGCTTCAGAGCAGGAGCCGCCGCAAGAAGAGAAGGCTCCGAAAGTCCCGGAACCTTCCCGTCCTGAAGAAACAGCATCTAAGCCGTCTCATTCCCAGCCGCAAGAAGCACCTAGAGCAGAGCCACCCAAAGGCGATCGAATTTTCGCATCGCCAATAGCCAAGAAAATTGCTCTAGAGCGCGGCATACCTCTTGCGCAAATTAAGGGCACAGGTCCCAACGGTCGCATCATTCGAGAGGACGTCGAAAGCTACAAGCCGGCCCAGGCTACCCCCACCGCTTCTCAGCCGTCTGCGGCCCAATTGCCAGATTATGTTGACACGCCAGTTACCAACATGCGCCGTACAATTGGAGCTCGTCTAACACAATCGAAACAAGAGATACCTCACTATTACCTCACGGTCGACATCCATATGGACAAGGTGCTCAGGCTACGAGAAGTTTTCAACAAGTCTCTGTCCGAAAAAGACAAGTCCGCTAAACTCAGCGTTAACGACTTCATCGTAAAAGCGGTCGCATGCGCACTGGCGGATGTTCCCGAAGCTAATTCAGCTTGGCTGGGTGAAGTCATCAGAACGTTAGTAGCGGCATCATCCAAGGCTGCACTATAATGAACTAACAAAAACAGATACAAAAAAGCTGATATCTCCATCGCTGTTGCTACGCCTACTGGTCTTATAACGCCAATCGTGAGGGACGTCGCGTCAAAAGGTTTGGCCACCATCTCGGCCGAGACAAAGAACCTCGCCAAAAAGGCCCGCGAAGGAAAGCTTGCACCTTCTGAATACCAGGCAAGCACAGTTTATTTGGCTTTATGGATTCAACGAGTTAACACGCGTGTAGGGCGGCACATTCACTGTTTCAAATCTAGGAATGTACGATATCTCGCACTTTACTGCAATCGTCAACCCTCCACAATCTTGCATCCTTGCTATTGGATCGACCCAAGCAACGCTTATCCCTGCACCCGAGGAAGAGCGTGGATTCAAGACTTCACAGATAATGAAGGTTACATTGAGCTGCGACCATCGGACTGTCGACGGTGCCGTAGGGGCTAGGTGGTTGTCAGCATTCAAAGGATATCTGGAAAATCCTCTCACATTTATGCTTTAATATGCCGGAGTAATTATGATAGAACCTACATTACTGTTTTAGAAATGCGTCACGTAATGACATTATGTCAGGTTCAATGAGTTCTACGCCCATTAAAGCACGACCCTGACGCGTCGGTTACTTTCAAGTTCGTGACATCAACGTTCAAGCTCACGCTTCATGGACCAGGAATTCTGGCCCTTTCTGATCAAGCGATGGTCTGACGATTATGAATGTTCCCAGAAATTGAGACAGGAGCTCGCATCTCTCAAACAACAAGTAGGAAAATGGTATAGTTTGCTCTGCATTCTTTGACACGCTCTTTGTGCAGTACGACTCTCTTCTTGGCCAGTTCCAGGCGCTTCAACGCGAGCGAGAACATGAACTGCGCACAAGGTCGATTTTAAATTCCCAAAGTGGAATTAATGCTAGGCAACCTGAATTTGAATGTATGAAACAAATGGTGAACATTAATTAATATCCATCTGAATTGCCATGGCCATCTGACAAGTGTTTGTGTATAGCTCGATTCTTCCACTGCCGAGATACAGTATTTAAAGAATGAAAACAATAAATTGCATCAAGCTCTCCGCCGGCATGAAGAACAAACTGCTAGTAGTTCCCAATCCATTACAAAGCTCAGCGAAGATCTACAGAAGCTAACTTTGGAGAATGCAAAGCTTACCGAACAGCGAGACTGCCTGACGCAGAATTGCGAGGAAATGGCACATAATCTCAAGAATTTGCAGCTTGATGTCAAGGCGACCCACGATACAAACAAGAAGTTGGAAGAACAAGTAAGAGCACAATAATCTGTTGTCAAGTTCCTAGATCGACCCTTCTTTGCTTCTTCAGGCAATAGAAGCAATACAGCAAGTGGAAATTCTTGGCGGTGAACTGGCCCGTGTCGCCTCGGTGCGTTTCCGCGTAGCTATATTTTAACTGAATGAAGGACGTTCGCACCAGACGGCAGATAAAATTGGAGATGTCGAGACGGTTCAACAGCGGACGATATCGTCGTACGAAACACAGGTACGTTGACAGAGTTTGTTGAACGTCCACTTTGTTACTAGTCTTTAGATACAAGAAATGGCGCATTTGCTCGGGGTCAAGGAAGCCCAAACGAAAGCATTGACAGACGAACTGACAAATTGTCGGGACAGCTTGCAAAAGCTACGTGATGGAAATAGATCTTTGACTTCCACAGTGGCGAACCTTCAAGGAATGGTTAATCAATTCAAGATTCATACCCAGACCCTCGTCGTTAATTCTTCTACCCAGATCTTGCACAAGCTGAACGGCGCACATACGACCTCTAATGATGCAGGCCAAGCGCAACCAAACCAGCAAAAGCTACAACCAAGTTCCAACACTACGACAGACAAACCACAAACACAAATCAACCGGTCCGGATCACAAAGTGTCGTTCAGAAACAAACCAATACGCTCCCATGTCAAGACAAAGTAGCCAACGACAAGACTGTGACGCAGGCAACGTCCCAGTCGGCGCCGAATACGACAACGACGAGTGTGGGATCCGCCGACCTTTCGCCAATGCCTTTGGAACGTCGTCAGGCCTTTGTGGGCATGCGCACTGTCGTCCCACATATTGCGGATACCGGAGAAAAGTCCCTTTTTGAACGAACTTTTCTGAGGGCTACGATTGGCGGGGGCACCCAGTCCCTGATTGTTAGGTTTGTATCCATTCCTTTCTCTGGTCAATGTTCCACTGAAGGTGCTTAGAGTAACTGACAGCCAGACGCCCGTAGCAAAATCTCGAGGAATAACAACATACTTATGCCCGAGTTTGGACCATAATCCTTGGTGTCCAGTCGCCCCTGGTCAACATGGTTATATGTTTGTTGGCCTTGGCCGAGAGAAGGATACGTTCTTGGAACCGCAAGACTTCAATGTATTCGTAGGATTGCTCAAGAGCAAGAGTGCCAGATGTCGGAAATATCAATATATGGGCGTGTATCGTGCCATCCGCGTGTCTCCTTTGACAGTGGACGAGTGGAACACACTGTCTGAGCCTGTACGTATTCATTTCGCGGAAAACTGTGTTCATAACCACCTTTAACAGATCAAGGGGATGTATGTGTCACGGACCAAAGAGAAGACAACCGATTCTCGTGGTCTGGCGCAAATCAGGGTCGCGTACGATCAAGGAGAATTATCGGTTCCCTGCGTCATGCTTGAGTGCGTCGAATTTGACGACGTCCTTTTCTCTAGTCTAGTGGAAGCAAATGCAAAGCCCCTGCCTACTACCGGGAACGAAASACTTACATCCTCCGCCAAGAGGCGACGCGTCGCCAGTAATGAGGATTCTGCACGTAGTTCGCACAGGAAAAAGTTAACCCTGATCGTTTGAACTTTCCTGATCCCCGTTTTTATTACTTTGTGATTTATTGATTAACTTGCTTTCTTTTCTTTTCTTCTCTTTTTTGGAATAATGCAGCGATTGTACCGTACACTATAATAAATGGCCAGATGATTGAAATGATATTACGTCATTTCGAAACAATACCTTCACGCTATGCCAGGTCGATCACTCAAGTCCTGTCCACTGGAAAACCCAGGTCTCGCCAAACTTTAATGATATTTGTCGTAYTAATAGTGATGTAGATCGACCTTACTTAGCTATTGGGCTCGAGGGTTCAGCGAATAAACTTGGGGTAGGCATCATCAGACATGATCAAGATGGCTCGACTACCGTCTTGTCCAACATACGGCACACCTACATTACGCCACCCGGAGAAGGTTTCCAACCTCGCGATACTGCAAACCACCATAGAGAATGGATACTTACCGTTATTAACGATGCTGTCCGAAAAGCCAGCGTATCTATTCGTGATGTGGATTGTATCTGCTATACTAAAGGTAATCACGCTCTCTGCGGCGGATCTAAAGCTTTACTTAATTCACCATCACCAGGGCCAGGGATGGGTGCACCGTTGCAGTCCGTAGCCTTGGTTGCACGGACACTGTCCCTAATGTTCGGCAAGCCCCTCGTTGGGGTCAATCACTGTGTTGGGCGTAAGTTAATAAATTCACCATTGCGGTTCGATGCTCATAATTTCTGTAGATATAGAAATGGGTCGAGAGATAACGGGCGCACAAAATCCAATTGTCCTCTATGTGTCCGGAGGAAACACGCAAGTCATAGCCTATTCACGACAGTGTTATAGAATTTTCGGCGAAACGCTTGACATTGCAGTCGGGAACTGCTTGGACCGGTTTGCCCGGGTCATAAACCTCAGCAATGATCCTAGCCCAGGATATAATATCGAGCAGGAAGCAAAAAAGTAATTTTAATGTTTACGAGTAGATTCACTGACCCGATTTATTTGCAGGGGAACACGTCTGTTACATTTACCGTATGCTACCAAGGGGATGGATGTTAGCCTGTCTGGTATCCTGACATCGACGGAGGCTTATACACTGGACAAACGTTTTCGATCCGATGGTAAACCAAGAGATGATAACGACRCCGGTATCATCACTCCTGCGGATCTTTGTTTCTCTTTACAAGAAACGGTTTTCGCGATGTTAGTTGAAATCACAGAACGAGCGATGGCGCATATTGGAAGCAAAGAAGTGTTGATTGTCGGCGGCGTAGGTTGTGGGTACAGTCATACCTTTAGACTTGACAAKTGCTCAGAATGTTTGATTAAAGGCAACGAACGACTACAGGAGATGATGGGCATCATGGCTCGTGAGCGCGGTGGCCAAGTATTCGCAACAGACGAAAGGTGCGTTGGAAGTAATAGGCAGCTGAACGCAGTGTYTGACACATGTGTATCAGATTTTGCATTGATAACGGAATTATGATCGCTCAAGCTGGGCTGTTGAGCTATCGAATGGGGTATGTGACACCGTTCGCGAAAAGTACTTGCACACAGAGGTTTGTTTTATGAGTGGTATATGTCATATTCTCATTTACGTGTATTATAGATTTCGTACTGATCAAGTCCATGTTGCGTGGCGAGCTTAGTGACAAATCTAGTCCAAAATTGGCGTGCTGTGCGCATCAACGTGTTGTATCAACCGTTGACAGGACAAAATGCCATCCCTCTGGGTCTATAACCTTCATTTCGTTGCCTAGCTCATCGAATTGATTCCACCACCATCCGTGCAATGTTCCGTACAATTCCTCCGATTCAGCAGACATAACCCTTCTTTGCCAAGGCTTGTCTGGGAATATGTAATGCACACAACGCACTTCGTCATCACTCCATTCCTGCGGGTGTAGGTTGCGCAGTGTTTTCAACGCGTTATAGTACCAATGAATGGGCCTCCATTTCCCTTTAAAGAACGCTGAAAGGAGATCCTGATCAGGGAACGAAAAGGTCGAGACCTCGTCGGATGTTGACAAGTAATGATAGATTTCATGTGCAATGTGTTTCGAAGGATTTAGAACAACTGTACCACTATTCAATTGGCTGTAAGGTCTCGGGCTTTCTTCTGTAGGAGAAGGTGGTAAGGCAGTGGGACGTGCAATGGCGCTGTGTGCACAGTTCTCTGGAACCCTTGGGGATACGTTAATTTTGGAAATGGGATCACACGAAGAAATTCACCAATCTGAAGGATAGTGGGGTAACTTCCGAGGATTGCATGCACATACGTGAGCAGCTGCAACCTCGTCTTTGGACAATTCTATGTCAAATAGATCATCCATATTACGTTTGACAACCATATCGCAATCGAGTAGAACAATTCGCTATGGCTTTTTGAATCGCGGAATACGGTTTGTTGAGGCACTTACATCATATTCGTCTAATTCGAATCCTCTACAAGAATACCTCAGTTTGCCACGCCCATATCTGACGATGGAGAAGAGGTTACCTAAGCTTAGTCCAAGTGTCCTCAAACCTTGAATCATACGGGTTGAGATGGTGTTTATTCACATTGGGCTTCAATGATTCAACTTCGCGTAAAATAATGCCGTGCTTGTTGAGAATATTTCTTGCATCAGTGGACAAAGAGGGAGTGACCATCGCGACAAGCGCATATCTAGACCTGACAGTTCGGAGTCCATAGGCAAGAACGAGTGCGCCTGGTAGGTACGACGTTTTGGTTAACAGCGTTACATATGCTGCTTGCCTCGTAGCCATGCTAGAAGTCGCGGGATGAAGATAAGGGGAATAACGAAACCATCATCTACGTTATAATCTCTCGTCTGAAGTGATAATTATGGTCTCTCATCGGATAAGGGAAAAAATAAACGGTGCAACAATCTTTCCCTTATCCAGAATTTCTCGTCATATGCATTTGATATGTCATCAATACAGTGCAAAGTGGAGACACATGGATGGGTGTAGTAGTGTAAGGCATTTTAACGCAAGCGGCTATCATTCTYTGTTAGAGTAGTGCTCATGGATGAAATGAAGATGCGTACCGTGCTTCACGCTCACTCTCTAGCAGCGCCAATATATCTTCTTCTCGTACAGGTCCCTTCACGTTACGAATAATGGTGCGTAAAGTGTTATCCATGAACTCTACGCGAACTTGCGTGACACCTCCACGGGAGCCAGTCCGTCCAAGGACCTATTGATACAAGCAATAAGTCAATAACATGTTCCGGGTCGAATGAGATATCATAACCTTGACGACTTTTGCGAGTTGAACCTTTGATGARTCCTGTGATAACGTCAAAATTGCTCATGGGAAAGAGAGATACATGACTGACCATTTGCTAGGTGCTAGAAGGAATGACGGACGTTTTAAATGCTTGTGTTGATTCGCGGATACAAGGTTTGCACAGAGATATCTCCGCTTCAAAGTGTCGGACGATGCCGAAAGTCGACCACYTTTTCTGACTATGTCAGATCACACCGTCATTCTCTATGCGGTAGCACCACGGTGAGTGTCAATGCACACTGCAAGGTCGAATGAGGACAGACTGCTGCTGTGGGTGGCTCCAGGCTGGTGTTTCATTAGACTTCGGAGAAATATCAGTGAGCGGCGGGCCGCCAGCAAGCCCCTAACAGGTATGCAGAAAGAGTGGGCCAGAGTGGCACAGGCTGAAGTTGAGAATTTCGTTTGGGGAAGCCCCGTGCTGGAGGATCTTTTTTTCGCATAGAAAGGGGGGGTGTATTACTACTATTAGAAATACACAAGAGGCTAAGTACAAGAATTGGTGCTAACAGCAGAATTGTATGAAGTGACGCCTATGATGATCATGCTCAGTATTCTTACGCAATAAATGATTCATCTCTAAGTAGACTGGGTACACTATGATGCATCACATGCCAGGACTGATGCTCTACCACCAAGTGCAAAAGCAACAATGGGAGTGGCACGATTATAGGGGAAAAATCAACAAAAGTACTGGCTGGGACACACATTTAATTGTACTTCATCCCATACCACTTACTACTGCCCAGAAGTGTACTCAAACCACGGATGTTGTACTACCTCTTGCATAGTAACCCTTTCATCTGGACAGTACTTGAGCATCTTTTCTAGCAGATCGCCCAGAAGGACCACCTCTTCTTCTTTGAGCGGCGTCCCAGTGGTCTCAACCATATGCCCTTTGTCAATTTTTGGTGGTTCGTCCTGCTTTCTGATCTCCCGTAGCCGATGGCGGATGGAGCTCTTAATTATGGAGGCTTTGGTTCGCCGTTTTCCTCAAACCACATATTGCGCTTCTCAAAGGCACTACAGCAGGGCTCTGGCAGGAGTTCAATAGCATCTCGCACCACTGTGGCATCATTCGCAAGAAATGGGCTGATGAGGGGGCATTCTGCACGAATCTCAAAGATCAAGCATGCCAACATCCATACATCAGAGGCAAAGCAAAATCTAGCATCGAAGAGACCTTCCGGAGGGAAGTAATATATCGCCACTGGATTTGGAACATGGCGTGAACAGGGTTAGGGTGTCGCATTTTGCTATGGTCAGCGATGGCGGCTTGTTTGTTGTCGAGATCTCTAGATCTTGAGCATGAAAATAGATCTAGTAGCCCATAGGCGGGCCAACGGAGCTACAAGACCATCGACCATCAGTTGCCTCAATGAAGAAGGAAGCGGCGAGGGGCGAGCACTAGCGCCTCGGACCAGCGCGGCGCCAGATTCAATCTAAAGAAACAGTTAAGCCACGAACGCACTGCTTGGGATAAGGGCTTCGATCATGTGGCTCGCAATGAAATGCGCCAATAACATAACCCAGAGCTCTTTCCATAAACATAATGCGCACTGTGAGAGGAGACTCAGACAAAATCAATTATAAAATACACTACTTGGTATCTATGGTAGTTTCATGATTGGATAGCATCGTCAGTGGTGGACCCTTCGCGGCTTTGCCTCTTAACACGTTCTCGATGTAATATTCCCCAGCCTATGCATGTAAGTTCGGGCAAGATCATTCACAAGGCGCCATACCTTATAACTACTACGAACTAGCGGTCCGCTGGCCACATATAAGAATCCCATATCATCTGCTATCGTCTTCCATCTTTCAAATTCAGCGGGTTCGACATAGCGATCCACCTTCATATGACGTTTCGTAGGTCGCATATATTGACCAAACGTGACTACATCGACGTCGGACTTGCGCAATTCTATGAAACGCATAATAGATAAGCCTTCCAAAGAGTGGTCAACATACCTTTCATGGCATCAAGTACTTGATCATGGGTCTCGCCAACGCCAAGCATTATGCTGGATTTCGTTACTTTAACGCCTTCCTTCTTCGCGTGCTCTAAAACTTTCAAACTTTGACGGAACGTCGCACGACGATCGCGCACAAAAGGTGTCAACTCTTCTACTGTCTCGATATTGTGCGCATAAACATCCAGACCCGACTTGGCAACCAGAGAAACGTGGCCCAGCACGCCAGAAAAATCGCCTGTCAATGCCTCGACAAGTATTTGCGGAGCTCTTGAAATAAGACAACTGGTGGATATACAGGTATGTTTGCTCACTTTTGTTTGATTTTCTGAATTGTTTCGGCAAAATGTCGAGCACCTCCATCCGCAAGATCTTACTACTTGTGAGGGTAAGCCTTTGCGCTAAAAACGTAGACGCACCGTCCCTATCAACGCTCGTAAGGACTATGTAACCAACTTTCCAGCGACTTATAGCTTCGGCCGTATTCTCGGGTTCATGAGGATCCAAAGGTGGGGGTGCGCGTGATGTTTTGACAGAACAAAATCTGCAGCCACGAGTGCATGTATCTCCCATTAACTACACTAGATAATTAGTTTCAATTTGTGTAGATCATATATGGACTTGACCATGATTGTGGCAGTTGCTGCGCTCCGACCCTCAAGCCCTGTTGCGTCTTTTCCGCTGCCCCAGCAGTCGCCTATATTGGGACATCTAGCTTCTTCACAGACGGTATGTAAATTAAGACCTCTAAGATCTTTCTTAATCTTATTAAATGATGCGCCTGAAGGTATCGACGTCTTCAGGTAAGAAGGTAACCGAGGACTGAATTGGCCATGTTTAGTGTGAGCATAGATATTACTGAGTGGCATACCCTCTGGAGCTTCCTAGTACGACGCGGTCGGGGACATTTTCGGTTACGAAATCATCTAACGTAGGACCAGAGGAGAGCGTCTCCGAGAATTTTGATTTCGGAGTCACAGGCCCTGAGGTTGTAGCTAGAAAGCGAGCATGTGGACGAAATCTTGATAGCCTGAGGGCAATGTTCATTGAAGAGGAGTTGCAGACAGCCGGTGTTTGTTCTGGTTTACTATGACTCTACAATGAACGCTCTCTCCCGCCGCGAGGAGGAAACTCTCCTCAAAGCTACSAAGGCGCGTGCTTTGAAGGAATGCGACCCCGTTGTCAAGGGTATATGAGTTTACTTTGCTCAAATGCTGGAGCCTTCATTGACGATGCTTGTCAGAATTTGCAGACTGTGCCTCGGGCAGGACCATTTCGGTGGCTTGGGCGTGTAGAGGCCAGCTGAAGGTTGTTCAAGAATGCATGCTTAGATTGTAAGAATATATACTTCTCTCTAAGAAATCTGGCCAATCAATACTTCAAAGTACTGGACCAGAGCCAATGGAGGCTGTTCGAGCAGAGTATCTCCGTCTACGAAAATTACAACAAGAACAGAAAAGCACTTTCTAGAATACCTAGAGCTCTACGGATACGARTGCAGACAAAGATACAAGATATGTTATTTGGCGATGGCATTCCATTGTGCCTTCATACCAATGAGAGATGAGACGAGACTGCAAGATCGGGTATTTAGCGTGTCAGGGTAAACAAGGAGGGAACTATACCCAAGAATTCCAAGGACTCCTTCGTTGACGTTGACGAGTCCAGCACCAGTTGCAGGTATCCAAATGTCGAGCCAATCAACCAGAAGCTGCTGACTAGTCGCCGCGCGGGACCTGCACAATGCATTAATCCGAGTATSCAGAGCAACAACAAAAGACGGACATCTTTATGGCATTCAACCTCGTTTCTCTTGCGGCCTCATCTGCCAAGTCCTTTCCACCCCAAGTCTTTGTCGCTTTTAGGCGTTTTGCCTCCTTCACCATTCGTGAAGTCTACATGCCGCGTTCAGTATTGGAATATGGGACGCTGGTCGATGGTAACATACTTTGAGAACGCCGTTGATGATGCTAAAGAGTATGCCAGCGAACCAAAACTGGAACGACTTCTTTGAGATCTTTTGCGAGGTCTCGGGTTTAAGTGTGATRAATTTGATTGCGTTGGCCTGGTGGTCATGATCAGCAAGCGGCAGGGGAGCCGCAACATTAGTTGGACATACCCAGACAATGGCATCGTACGAAAGGAAAAAGAAATAACTGATTTGTCTGCCTATGGTTGTAAGGTGTTCTCCGGCCGGTGCAGTGGTGAGTACAGCCCGTAAGGCGGCTTGCAAATGCTCAATGGGTTTACCCAGACGCAGTACTGAACTAGATGTTATAAGTTAATCAAGGGGTTGTCAGGAGACGCACATTTCCTCGCAGTTCCAAGATGTGCCTTGAGGGCCGTCCATCGGTCAGCGTGGCTCTTGTCACCTTTCGTCAGTAGATACCAGGCGTAGAAGCGAGCAAAGTATTGAATAGCGCGGTAGGCCTATAGACCAATTAGCTTAGAGCACGGAAGTGCACCATTACATGCCTTGTCGCGGCCGAGGGTAGTCCCACCGTATTTCAGGGCCAACGACAGCGTCGGATGGAGGATGAGCTGGGAGGCGATATCGGCCATTGTTGCTGTTCAACGTTCTGCTGAGACGCTGACTAAGAAGCGCTGCTGGCGTCGACGAATACATGTGAATTCGACATATTACCGGTACCCCTCCCCCTAGTACCTACGAGTCCCGCCGTTTCCTCCTATTTAGAGTCGTTGTCATGCGATAGGTTTATAAATGTACACAAAACGCACACGCTTGGCTCGTCCAGCCGTTTGCGGGTGTTGCGCCAGGTTGCGTAGGATTATGAGGCAGCGTGTTCCATCGCGTGTGCGGGGTGTATCGGGCAGAGTCGGGTCGTTACGGCTATCAGGCCAATTAATATCAACTACTTCTTCTTCTACTCCGAGTCCGACCTATGGCTTTTGTCGCCAGGCGATCTCCTACTGTAAGTACTATTGCGGCTCTCCTCTACTCTGCCACGTGATTGCTATCGTGTGTAGGCTTTATATTTGAGGGCATATCGATGTCGGACACTTCCATTGAGGTTGTTTTCTTCATCATCCGTTCTAATGGTCAGTTCCTCCGCGATCTACAACCGGCAATAACCGGAAATGTGTAGGACCAGAAATATCGTGTAGAGCGTGACACATTTGGGGAGCTGCGAGTCCCAGCAGATCGTTACTGGGGCGCACAGACACAACGGTCTGTTTCGTGGCTTATTTCGCAGTACCCGTGTGACAGCTCTCACAGGTCTCTGCAAAACTTCGACATCGGTGGGCCAACAGAGCGTCTCCCGCCCCCGCTAATTAAGGCATTCGGTATTCTCAAGAAGGCTGCCGCGGCTGTTAACGTGACGTATGGGCTTGACCCAAAGATTGGGGAAGCGATTCAGAAAGCTGCTGATGATGTTTGTATGCCGGCAATGGCCCAGGTCTGTCATTGATGCAATTTCCATAGGTGATATCGGGAAAACTGCTGGATCATTTTCCGCTGGTCGTGTTTCAGACGGGAAGCGGGACACAGAGCAATATGAACGCCAATGAGGCACGTATCCCATTTCCGTGCACTAAGCTTTGCTAGACACTTCTATAGGTCATTTCAAATCGTGCCATTGAAATACTGGGCGGTGAGCTTGGCTCGAAGAAGCCAGTCCATCCCAATGATCACGTTAATATGAGCCAGAGCAGCAACGATACGTGAGTAATTTTTTACTTTGGTAGGTCCTTTGACTGATAACGAACGCAAGATTCCCTACTGTCATGCATATTGCTGCCGTCACAGAGATCAATCAGTCCCTAATTCCTGCTCTCACGGAGCTGCGTGATGCGCTGGAAGCCAAATCCAAGGCCTTTGATCATATTATAAAGATCGGTCGAACCCATTTACAAGTGAGAAACAATTTCTGCCGATGGCTTATGCTAATTTACCAAGGATGCGACGCCGTTGACGCTTGGGCAAGAGTTCGGCGGTTATGTCCAACAAGTCACGAACGGCATTGGACGAGTAAAAGATGTGCTGCCACGGTTGTCTCTGCTTGCGCAGGGTGGTACTGCTGTCGGAACTGTACGTTTACACATGCTGTGATACTTGATTGTTGACTTGTCGGTGATTCAGGGTTTAAACACCAAAAGGGGCTTTGATGTCAAGGTTGCCGCCGAGGTATCGTCGTTAACGGGTCTTGAATTCAAGACGGCTCCGAACAAGGCAAGCCCTCCATTAAAGGGCAGTTGACTCCGTTGACTTTGTATCTTAGTTCGAGGCGCTAGCTGCCCATGATGCGCTGGTGGAAGCACATGGAGCGTTGAACGTAATTGCGTGCTCATTCATGAAGGTTGCGAATGATATCCGATACCTTGGCTCTGGTCCGCGATGCGGACTTGGAGAGCTTCTTCTGCCTGAAAATGAACCAGGAAGCAGCATCATGCCCGGAAAGGTAAACCCCACACAATGCGAAGCACTAACGATGGTTGCGGCGCAAGTGATGGGAAACCAGACTGCTGTGAGCGTTGCCGGTGCCAGCGGACAGTTTGAGGCAAGTGTGTCGCTGCAGGCGCGAGCGTCTAGACTGACCCGTACAGCTCAATGTATTCAAACCGGTAATGATCAAGAATGTTCTGCAGAGCATTCGATTGCTGTCTGATGGTGGGAACATGATACTGTATTTGGAGAAATCTGATCCGAGGTCTAACTGTGATGCAGGAGCACGGTCATTCACGAAGAATTGCGTAGTGGGTATCCAGGCAAACGAGAAGCGTATCAACGCGCTGCTACACGAGTCACTGATGCTGGCGACGATTCTGAACAGCCACATTGGATACGACAGTGTGGCCAAGTGCGCAAAGAAGGCGCACCATGAGGGCACGACGCTGAAGGAGGCGACTGTAGGGCTTGGATATACGACTGCGGAGGAGTTTGATGCGATAGTGCGGCCGGAGCTGATGCTGGCGCCGGACGAGGCGTGAGTAGGTAGAATGCGAGCTTCCTGTTTAGGCGAGGATGCATAGCGCAAGTAAATGAGTAAACGATCAGAGAGTTTGAAACCGCCCTGTTCCCTCGTCCGCCATGTCCCTCAGTAGAATCCTCAACGACGATGTCCCGCCCTTCCGCGCTCCAGGTCCGTCCAAGTCCCCGCCCCGGCCTCTGCTCATCGCCTCCGTAGCCGTCGTACATGACGCCGACCATCCGAATGCCACGTCGCCCGACGATCCCCGCGACGACGACGACCTCCCCGGCTCAAAGAAGCGCCGCAGAGCACACGACGATGACATCGACTACAAGCCACCAGGACACCGGCGCGTACGCCTGCTTCTCCTCTCTCTCCCCATTTTTCTCACTCCTTCCAGCCTCCCCGCAAAGTCTCCCAGCGCGCCAAACCACTCCCAGTCCTGTCGCTCACCAGCAATCCTGACCGTCCTCCCAAAAGCGAGGATGACCCCCGGCCTATATCCTCTGACCTGGATGACTGCGAAGACTTGTGGACAGGCGAGCTCCGCGACTATATGCTGGAGACTCAGAAGCGCAAAAAGCAGGTGGAAAAGTGGTTTGAGGCCAGCTTTCTGGTATGCCATGGACGTACTMTTCACACCTTTCCTCACGTCGGATAGGATCGCAATTCTGCCACGGTGAGGCAGCTGCACCATCACTATAATGCTATGATTGCCCGTATGCCTTTACCCCCCTCGCCCCCTATCCACATATCCGGTGCTGGATACGACAATGACTCGCGGGAGGTTTCTCCGTACTATGAAAATGGCTACGAATATCCCCGTATCGGTCACCGTCATTCAGACGACGTGAGACGTACTCCTATTTGCTTAGAAAATGCTGCTGATAAATTGAGTCGACAGGTTTTCGACGAAGCGTCCAATCTACCGAGGTTCAAGGGGAAAGATAAGGAGGCCGGAAAGCGCCGGCAGATTTCTGGCGCTGCGTCGGACGCCAGTAGTGATTTTGAAGTCCCTTTCAGGGGTGACCGTACTGGGCACGCATACAAGCGTCGCAAAATCGATAAAACAGCGGCATGCATTGCAGACGACTTGGAGCGGTCACTGGAACCTGTGTCTCTATCTGCTGTTCTCAAGACGGCTGCCAGGCGGGCAAAGGGCAAGTTGGCACACCGAGAAGGCAGTCTAGAGAGTGTCTCTACTCCCAAGGCTGGCCGGAAGAGGCCTGCGATGAAGAGAAGACCCGACTTGGGACCTGACGACGTCGATTTGGGTTCCTATGCTCCTTCCATTGAGGGCGACATGACACCGGTAATGTCGCGGCCAGCTTCTCCAGCGCCGACGGTTTCCAGCGTGGTCTATGAGTTCGACGAAGTCATACCGCCACTCAAGAAGGCCAAAAAGGTAGATGATGCTGGAATGCTCAAGAGAGTTAAGACTTTGGAGGAGAATCAGCGGAAAGTATGGACAAATATTGCCAAGAGGGATGTCAGCAAGGCGAGTGTTTTTCTCTATAACATATCTGACGTGTTTGACAAGGCTTCAGGCGCACCGCTTTCGCGTTATGGGCTATCAATCTAAAGAGCAGCAGCTAGAGCGCATTGCGAAAACGGCATCGGCCCATGCTCGACGGCCGTTTGTCAAGACTGCGAAGGCTACAAAGGACATACAAGCCAAGGCGAAGCGGCTCATGCGTGAAATGCAAGTCTTCTGGAAAAAGAATGAGAAGGAAGAGCGAGATGTGCGCAAGCGAGAGCAAAAGGAAGCTATGGATCGGATGAAAATAGAGGAAGAGCGGAGGGAGGCAGCTCGGCAGGCCAGAAAGCTCGAGTTTTTGATCAGTCAGACCGAGCTTTACAGTCATTTCGTAGGCAGCAAGTTGAAAAGTGAGTGAACGAATTTTACACCTTGTCGATCGTTACTTGATGATAAATTCTAGCCCGAGAAATTGAAGGAGATGGTGAACACCATCCACTTCCTCCGGGTGCTGAAATGGAGGACGTCGATTTAACATCGTTGCAAGACATCAACTTTGATGATGGTAAGTCAACATCACGATAACACATTTTGRTTTACTCAATGCCATTTGTCAGACGATCCTACAAATCTTCATCGGCATGCTAGACTAAATGCTCAAGAGGCTATTGCTTTGGCGAGGCAGCGCGCGGAACTGTTTGATGCCCAAGTCGCCCTTGAGAGGCAAACACATCAAGCCAAAACTCAGGCAGAAGATACTGATGTTGGGGCGCCCCTTGTCGACCGTATGTATTGTGCACGCTAGATTGTACTCCTCATGCTCATACTGCATTCAGTCGACTCGGATGAACTCAATTTCCAGAATCCAACGTCATTGAGCGGTCCACTAACCATTAGCCAACCTCAGATGCTGATGGCTCAACTAAAGGAGTATCAGCTCAAGGGTTTGAATTGGCTTGCAACTTTGTATGAACAAGGGATCAATGGAATTCTTGCAGATGAGATGGGTCTTGGAAAAGTAGCTAACCATTCATCACGATCCGTATCATGGCTGACGCGCCTTTGCTCAGACTGTGCAATCCATCTCTTTGCTGGCACACTTGGCCGAGACACACGACATCTGGGGGCCTTTTCTTGTAGTGGCGCCCGCCTCCACGTTGCACAACTGGCAACAAGAAATCACTAGATTTGTTCCCCGTCTAAAGGCGTTGCCGTACTGGGGGAATGTCAAAGAACGTGCTACACTACGCAAATTCTGGAGCAGGAAAGATATCAGCTATAATCAAGATGCGCCATTCCACGTATTGATTACCAGCTATCAACTCGTTAGCGTGGATCAGCAATACCTTCAGCGTGTGAAGTGGCAATACATGATACTTGATGAAGCCCAGAATATCAAGAACTCTTCTAGTGTCCGATGGAAAACTCTACTTGGATTTCATTGCCGGAATCGCCTACTGTTGACTGGAACTCCAATCCAAAACTCTATGCAAGGTAAACCCTCTTCCATTTAGCTTGATACAGATTACAGATAATTGATTATATCAGAATTATGGGCTCTTCTGCATTTCATCATGCCCAGCTTGTTTGACTCTCACGACGAGTTCAATGAATGGTTCTCAAAGGACATTGAGAATGCTGCAGAGAACAAGGGCAGCAGACTGAATGAACACCAGCTGCGACGTTTGCACATGATTCTGAAACCTTTCATGCTCCGCCGGGTTAAGCGTCATGTGCAAAATGAGCTCAGCGAAAAGGTGGATTTTATTCATCCAGTAATTGACCCCATTAACAACGTGATAGATTGAGAAAGATATATATATCGATTTGAGTGCCAGGCAGAGGGCCCTATACAAGGCTCTGCTTGCAAATGTTTCCGTGGCTGATCTGCTGGCGAAGGCTGCAAACATTGGCGACGCCGATTCGGCTCGCTCACTCATGAATCTCGTGATGCAATTTCGCAAGGTTTGCAATCACCCCGAGCTTTTTGAACGGGCAGATGTCGTCACTCCATTTTCGTTCTCGCGTTTCGGTCGCCCTGGACCACTAGCACGAGAAGGCGATTATGTTCTACTTCCCTATTCCACAAAAAGTCCGATTGGATATACGGTCCCGGAGCTGTTTTATCGAGACGGTGGTCTGCTAGACTTACCTGGAGAAGATGTAACAACTCCTTCCCATAGCGGCAGCGTCAAGAAACGTTTTAACATATGGTCGGCTGATTGGATGCACAGGTCACTACTAGAGGATGGTAAGGATATTACTGTTGATGAACACCTGTAGCTCACTCTTTGTCAGCTGCGTCATCTTTTTCATTCCTTCGAGTTCTTGGTCTATCGCCTTCCGAAGCACACTCGCTTCATGTTGCTCCCCTCATTCGCCGCCGTTTGCACTTCGTTGGATCAGAAGCTGAGTTACTCGAAGATGATCCCTATAACACGTAAGTCCTATTTTTCGATTGTAAATGGACCATCCTATACATAATTTTGTAGAGACCGGTCATTCATCGCAAGTTCCCCCCAAAACCCTCTGAAACTCAGAATCCCCTCGCGCCTTAGATGTCTTGATATTGCTTCCGGTCTTCCTCACCTAAGCGCTATCACTAGGCAGGCTTGGGCTGAATCTTGCCTTTCAAGGCCCGAACTGAAGTGGTTCATTCCACCAGCGGTTGCACCTCCTATAACATTATATTGCACGGACCGATCTTTCTTGGAACGTCAAGATCGTCTGATCGAAGCACCACTGGAATCATTAATATTCTATGGTCTGCCGTACCAGTGGAGAGACTCGCCAGAGGCGTGTGCGGTATATGAAACTATTGCGCCAGGCGTATCGCCTCTGGGCCTGTTAGGACAATCACCCTACGACCAAGTACCAATTTCGCCAATGCACGTTCCAGAAGCTAAAAGACTTATCTATGATTCCGCAAAGCTCGCCCGGCTTGATTCGTTACTCCAAGAACTGAAAGCAGGTGACCATCGCGTCTTGATTTACTTCCAAATGACCCGTATGATGGATCTCATGGAGGAATACCTCATTTACCGACAATACAAATACTTGAGACTGGATGGCTCATCAAAGCTGGAGGACAGGCGTGACATGGTAATTGATTGGCAGACTCGGTAAGTACGGCGCGCAAGTTTACAAGATAGCCGCTTAATCATGAACAAAGATCGGATATCTTTGTCTTCCTGCTAAGTACACGTGCAGGAGGCCTGGGTATCAACTTGACGGCTGCAGATACTGTTGTGTTCTATGACCATGACTGGAACCCTTCGAATGACGCACAAGCCATGGATCGAGCTCACCGTCTGGGGCAGACTCGTCAAGTAACAGTATATCGTCTAATCACGAGAGGCACCATCGACGAGCGTATTGTCCAGTTGGCTCGCGTCAAAAAAGACGTAAGTACCCAAGTCTATCCATCTTCCTGGCCTGCCTTACAGTCGATACAGGTACAAGACATTGTTGTCGGCAACAAGAATTTCACCGACGTTACAAAACCAAGCGAAATTGTTCAGTTATTGTTAAACGACGAGCAACTTGCAAACCTGGATCCCTCAACTGCTGCACAGGGATTAGCAAGTCGAGACGTGCCTGTGGAAGGGCTCAGTTCGGCTGCTCCCGTACGAGACCTCTGGAATGACGAAGGCGATGATTTCTTCAAACCCAGTAGTGGTGCGCAAGCATCATTGGGTAACGGCGCCAGTAACACACCCAACGAGGAGGAGACCGGTGCTCCAGTGCCTGTCGCTCGTTCGAGGAAACGGCGGACAGGCGCTGCAGGCCCAAGAAAGGGCGGCAAGAGAAAGTCCACTGCATCGGCGGAAGTAGCCAGCATTGATGTTGTCTAGTCTAAGGGATCTGTCCATGTGTTAGATATTGCATGTAGTGTAAAGCTCCAGTAGTTTATGGATAATTTGTCGATGTGCTGTTATGGAGTGATTGGAAAAATAGCACAGGTAGTGAGGTACTGTGACTCACCGTCGCCTTGTACCCTTGAACTCATGCACATAGATTCCCAATACCTCACATCGTGCATATACACATCCCATAAGACCTCCGAACGTTAACCTAACACCAAGAACGCCCTCTAATACATCGACTCATTCAAGAGCTTCGGTCAAACCCTGTGAGATCGACTGGTCAAGAGCGATTGCCTTTTCCAAAGTCTTTAATCCTACTTCGTCATCCATCAAGGATGGCCAAGAAGAAGAAAACGCAGCTGAAGCCGGTGGCTCGCGGCTTCGCCGTCACGTCGATGCCCAAGAAGACGATCCAAGTAGACGAGAATCAAGATGAATCTTCGACCGTTGCAAGTGAATCGCATAACGAGGAGAAAGGTTCACCCGCTACCGAATGCTCAGCCAATGCCAACGAACGGGACTCTGTGAGCCCCGAAGAGCAAGCATTACAGAATTTGGTTGATACTATGCAAGAAAAAACCGAGAAAGAGATATCGAGGTACGTTCTCATTTCGGTCATATTTTCTCATGCTAATGGCGGAATCAGGAATGTCAAGGTACTTATGAATGTCATCTAATGAAGAACAATGGTTTTGATAGTGGAACCAGGCGATAGAGCAAGATAGGCGATTCTCAAAGACCTTTCCGCGGTTAGAGCTGGATCCTCCTTTCGTGGATAAGATCATAACTTTGGCCCGGGAAGTTTATTCCGAAGGTCAAAATGGCGCAACCGAGCATCGATGCATGCGACTTACAGGTCATTTCTAGGAAAGACACAGTCTGACGAGCCGGAAGATAAACTCGTTGGAAAGTTGGCTATCACCTATGGAGTTCTGTGCCGCCTCGGCTTCTCGGAAGATAGAGTCGAAGAATGCTTAAAATCTGTCAACGGTATCGGTCTCGAAGACGCGTACGACTGGGTGAGTAACATTTGTCCAAGCATGACGTTAGTGGTGAACCACGCGTAGCTTTATATCAACTGCACAGAGGACGAACTTGAAGGTACWAGGCATGCTAACCTTGCACTTTCCGTATTTATAAACACATATTTTATAGATATTCAAGGTGGACATGCTCTCAAACAGGCAACGCATCCAGGCCATATCCCTCAGTCCTACTCGTCCGATCTGCTAAGTCCTGTCCCGCAAACACCAACGACTCAGACAGAAACGACACGTAGTAGCACGAGCTCTACACCGCACAGGACTACGTCGCCCATGTTAACTCCTGAAAGAACCGAATCCAAGCCTTGCACTTTGGACGCTGTTGAGAATGACATAGATGAAATAGACAACGATGATCCTACTCAAGAATATGTTCGGCTAAAACTCCATCTCGATCGCCTCTGTCAGTATCGCCGTGCGGACCCCATGACCGATTCTGCAGAGGTAGTGCGGCTGCGACAACGCATATCAGCCGTAAAACGTGATTACTTGTTTGACGAAAATGAAGCTGAAGCTCAGCTCCGCGAAGAACGCAAGAAGGCTGAGGCTATTGCGCTTCGAGAGAAGTTAGCAGGCGCCATTCCGCCCGAGACGGAAGCCGAGCATGTTAAGTTAAGGCAACGCGCCCCTGCGCATCAGGTCCCCGTGTCCGGAGGTCCAAAATCACAGATCTTTGACATCTTTGACGCTGAGGAAGAATCGCACACCGGTCTTCTGGACGTATTGCATTTGTCAGATACAGAAACGACGCCTGAAGGGATTACAATCACCATCAAGGAGATGGCATTGCCCAGACACTGGTCAGGTCGTACTCCGAAAACTTTGCTACAAGATATGGTTGTCAAGAAGGATCGATATGCTGCTGTAACTTATAGTATTATCTCTGGTTTCAGCCTCGCCAAAAGAGCTTCAGTTGGCGTGAGGTGGGATGGCCATAGAACTGAAACATGGACAATGTCAGATGTGGCGTGTCGAGACGAGAGTCAGGCAGAACAATACGTCGCAACGATAGCCCTTCACGCTTTGTCTTTTCCTTCTTCAACTGGGTTTTCTGGCAGTTCACAAAATAGCCCTACGTTYTTTCGTTTATTGCCTGCGGCCTACCGAGACCTCTGGGATGAACTTGAAGCCAATAGGAAAGAAGCGGAAAATGCCAAGAACCGTGCACTATGGGGAAAACTGCGGAACATTATGGAGCTCAAGCTTGATTTAGAAAGCAAGGCAAGTCTGGGAAGTAACTATGTACCGTGATCGTGATTAACAAACTGACAGGCAGTGGACCGAGTCGCCAAGCAGTCAACGGCTACTGAAGAACGACATCCTACACGTCTACCTAATTCCAAGTCTGATTCGCCCGAGAAGCTAATAGATAGTATCCGTGAGCGCCAAGCTTCTCCGAGTTATCAGCGAATGCTAGTAAGTCATACGACTAGCATTTCAAGCATGGTTGACATCGTCGTAGGCTCAGCGCAGCCAGTTACCCATCGCTCAATATAGGAGTGAAATACTTAGTGCTTTGGAATTGTCGCAGATTTTGGTTCTTAGTGGTGAAACCGGATGGTAAGGACATTGAGCACTGATAATATGGTTCTCATTGCTTTCCAGTGGAAAGTCGACCCAGGTACCAGCATTTTTATTAGAAGATCAGTTGTCTCGNGGAAAACACTGCAAGATATACTGTACCGAGCCCCGACGTATTTCTGCAATATCGCTAGCCCAACGTATGGCCAAGTAGTCATTCGACAGTTATTTGTTCCTCAACTCTTGTAGGTGTATCTCAAGAACTTGGAGAAGCCCCCAATACCGTAGGGACACTGGGTTCCCTAGTTGGATATTCAATACGGCTCGAAAGCAATACCTCTAGGACCACTCGATTGACATTTGTTACAAATGGTATTGCGCTTCGCATGCTAGAAAGCGGGACCGGACCCGGTGGTCAAGGAACCGCATTCGATGAGATCACTGTGAGTTTCCTATGAGCTCTTTGGCTTATAGTGTTTCTAAAGCTTTCGCTAGCACATCGTAATCGATGAGGTTCTGGTTTTTGTAGCTCGATTCTTTCAGTCTCTRACGTTATTGCAGGTGCATGAACGCACGATCGAATCCGATTTTCTCCTTATTGTTTTGAAATCTCTGCTGAGTCAACGATCTGATTTAAAGTAAGTATGTTGTGCGTGTCGAATTTGGTTGATCAAACAGTCACCTTCAGGGTGATATTGATGTCAGCGACCGTCGATGCGGAAAAAATATCCTCATATTTTGGCGATTGCCCTATTCTCTATGTTCCTGGCCGTACTTTCCCCGTAGACGTGCGATATCTAGAAGATGCTGTGGAGCTAGCAAACTGGCACATCACTGAAAGTTCTCCCTATGCGCGACGGCGTACGTACATCACAATGAGCCATCTGTTTTGCTCAATGTCAGAATCATAGTTCACGATAAATTCTACAAAGGGAAGAGCCGCCCAGAATGGTCGGAAGATCTAACACTGGCAGATGATGATGAAGAAGAAAGTTCTTCAGAAGTCAAACTAGGCAAACGGTACTCACCCGAAACTACCATGACCATAAATTTACTAGACGAACGGCTCATTCTTTATGATCTCATTATGCGCCTCCTGCAGAGAATTTGTTTCGACGATGCTTCATATAGGTCTTACTCATCAGCTATCCTGATTTTTATGCCCGGTCTAGCGGAAATCCGTCGTATGATGGATATTTTGAGCGAACACCCGTCATTTGGGAGAGAGGACGATTTCCGTGTATATCCTCTTCATTCCACTCTATCGAGCGAGAGCCAAAGCGCCGTCTTCGACATTCCACCTACGGGTGTGAGGAAGATAGTCATATGTATGTCAGCTTGTTGACTTTTTGTCCCTCTCTGATTGTAAATAGCAACCAACGTCGCGGAAACTGGCATTACTATTCCTGACATCACATGCGTCATTGACACCGGAAARCATCGGGAAATGAGATTTGACGAAAAGCGTCAAATCAGCCGCCTGGTAGAGACGTTTGTCGCGAAGAGCAATGCAACTCAAAGGCGAGGTCGTGCCGGCCGCGTACAGCGTGGCCTATGCTTTCATCTATTTACGAAGTTCAGGCATGATACACAGGTAATACATGTGTACGCTTCGAGATTATTGCATTCACCACTTGATACTAGATGGCTGATAACCCGCTTCCCGAGATGCTACGGCTCAGTTTGTCCGATCTCTGCTTGCGGATTAAGATAATGAGAGTGAAACTCGGCTCATCGATCGAGGATGTTTTATCAAAGGCATTGGATCCCCCTGCTTCGATTAATGTACAGCGAGCGGTGTCTATGCTTGTTGAGGCAAGTAATTCAATGATTACTCAGTGCCACTTCACCTCAACTCCAACAGGTCCGAGCTTTGACCCCGGTGGAAGATATCACGCCAATGGGAAGGTTGCTAAGCAAGTTACCGACGGACGTCCATCTTGGCAAATCCTTGTTGATTGCCACTCTTTTTCGATGCTTGGATCCTGCACTTACGATTGCGGCAACTCTCAACTCCAAATCTCCCTTCATCTCACCTCTCGGACTGGAACACGAAGCCGATAGGGCGAAGGCTTCTTTCAAACTTGGTCAGTGTTAACTATTTGCATAGTTCGTGACTTGACTTTGAACAGAGGATTCCGACTTCCTTACAATACATAACGCATTTTCGAGTTGGCGCCGCGCATCGGCAGTCTCACCTAGCCACGTGAAGAAATTCTGTCGCGCAAATTATCTGAGCCATCAAGTAATGTATTTTCACCCCTGGTCAATTTTTTCTAACGAGAAAATCCTTAACAGAATCTACAACAGATCGAAGAGATGCGACAGCAATTTCTTGGGTANATGCTTCTACCTGTTCAATTGACGATGGCTAACCTGAAAGCATAGGTACCTGGTTGATTCTTCATTCATCCACGTCGACAAAGGCTTCATTCGCGACCTCAACCAGTAGGTGAATGTTTATTCAATTCTGATCGTCCTTGACGCCTTCCGCAGTTCTCGATACGGGCGATATCGGACGCGTTTCGTAAGCGTACCACCTGAATACGATGTTAATTCATCGAATACTACATTACTCCATGCCGCTCTAGTTGCCGGTCTCTATCCCAAGATATTATCAATCGACCGATCTACTGGCGTATTACGAACATCGAGCAACCAAATAGCTACTTTCCATCCTTCTTCAGTGAACTTCAATAAGAAGTTAACTGACATAGACGCAAACAACCTGGTGTATTTCACACTCATGTATGTCATTCGTCTGAAGTGTCAGTATGATATTTAATGAAGCGTTTATGCCAGGCATTCCAAGAAGCTATATGCATGGGAGACGGGCCCTGTGGACGACGTGTCGTTAACTCTCTTGTGTGGAGAATCCGATTTCAAGGTAGGATTCATGAGTTATGATTATAYATGCTTGACATTTCTTCCTCCAGCTCGTTTCCGATACCATTATTATTGACCGGAAGATCCGCTTCCAAGTCTCGCCGAAGACCAACGTCGCTCTGAAACTGCTACGGAACAATCTATCATCATTGCTGTCCCATCAGATGCGTARCAAGGTCTTGACGGAATCACAAGTCCGTTGGAATGACTTGGCAATATCGGTCTTGGGTAAGATAAAAGGACGGGACAGTTCTATTGCTATTAGGTAGTCAAATTCAATAACACTCGTTTCGCCCCGCAATAGATGGGATGCCGTTTACAAATATCGATAGCTGCCAGAGGATATATCATGATTCGAAGTAATATAACGGACATCCGATATGTTAGCAATTAACGTTAAGTCAAATTATTCCTCGTCATCGTCGGCAGTCGCGCTGTATGCAATGAGCGCCGGGGGATATGAAGTACAATCAAACTTACGCAATGTTGTAGAATTTGAGCTGATAGCTATCTTTCGATGTTGCCACAACGCTATTGCAAATGTCACAATTCATTCATTTGGCTGGGCGTAAGACATACCGTATCCAGTCGCGGAGACTATTCTTCTTCAAGAACTTTTTGGTGAGGTACTTAAGGTACCTTTTAGAGAACTGGATGTTGGCGGAAATGGTGATTTTGTTCTGGCCTTCAAGGGCAAAATGAATACACTTCACAAAGGCTTCGTGATTGGACATACCGCTGCGCTCAATCTTAACGTTTTCACCTAGTTGACCAGCCTTTCCGTCGACCTTGATACGGTCGTGAAGATATTTCTCAAAGTCGGCCCCGTCGAAAACCCCATCGGCAGCTGGCTTGGTGTAGTCGATGACGAACTTGTGCTTCGCAGCGGAAGTCTTGCCGGAGGCTGCTTTGGGCTAAGAGGGACGAAAACCCGGTGTGAGCCTACTGAGACGGGGACTCAGCAAAGCGATACCGGGCAGAACTAACCATGCTAGTGAAGTTGAGAGGTCTTGATGAGGGGACGGTGTGGCGTGCTGTCAGTGCGTCCGTTGTGCTGTATAGTTACGCTGATAGGGTTTCGGCAAACATTTRCCGAACACTTTCCTATTATGGCTAGTCTTACTTGGAAAAGAAATTTTTGGCAGGCGCTCGTCAGTAATGCCGACCTCATTGACAAGAGAGCAAGTTGCTTCTGCTCAGCTCGACGGCGACTACGCAATAAAGCCTGAGAAAGCACCTCCGAAACTCGATACTTCCCAATGGCCCTTGCTGCTAAAAAATTACGATAAGTTGATAATCCGGTCAAGCCATTTCACGCCAATTCCGACGGGCTGTAGCCCCTTGAAGCGCGACATTACCAGTTATGTAAAGTGCGCACGTATTATGCCAGTTATGATACGCGCTAAATTGTGGAAAGGTCTGGGATTATCAACCTTGACAAACCATCAAACCCGTCGTCGCACGAAGTGGTAGCATGGCTACGACGGATCCTTCGAGTGGAGAAAACAGGGCATAGCGGAACCCTAGATCCCAAGGTCACTGGATGTCTCATTGTGTGTATTGATCGGGCTACCCGACTCGTCAAATCGCAGCAAGGTGCAGGTAGGTGCACACTTGACCGAACCCTCTGAAATCTTGACTGATGCTGTTTGCCAGGCAAGGAATACGTCTGCGTTCTCCGCCTGCACAGTGCCCTACCAAGTCCAACAGCTCTTCCCCGTGCTCTCCAAACCCTAACAGGTGCTCTCTTCCAACGACCACCATTAATCTCTGCTGTCAAGCGTCAATTACGAATACGCACAATTCACGAGTCAAAGTTGATTGAATTCGATGAAAAGCGCAACCTCGCCGTTTTTTGGGTTTCATGTGAAGCCGGTACCTATATTCGTACTCTTTGCGTTCACCTGGGCCTGTTGTTGGGAGTCGGCGGGCATATGCAGGAACTTCGGAGGGTGCGAAGTGGAGCAATGTCTGAAAATGATGATATTGTAACAATGCATGACGTTTTGGACGCTCAATGGTTATATGACAATACACGAGATGGTGTGTCTTTCGGTTTGACGCGCATGTTCTAGTGCACTGAATAATTCCGCCAGAATCATACCTCCGACGCGTAATTAGGCCGCTCGAAAGCCTATTGGTGGGATACAAGCGTATCGTTGTTAAAGACAGCGCTGTCAACGCCGTTTGCTATGGTGCAAAACTTATGATTCCTGGTCTTCTACGCTACGAAGTGGACATATCCTTGAACGAAGAAGTTGTTCTTATGACAACAAAAGGTATTGCTCACAAACATTTTGATTCGCATTCGAAGTTGAATCGAGCTTGGGTAGGTGAAGCTATTGCATTAGCTATAGCCCAAATGTCTACGGTAGAATTGGCAACTTGCGACCACGGCGTAGTGGCCAAGGTCAAACGGTGTATCATGGAACGTGACACCTATCCTCGCCGGTGGGGATTAGGTCCCGTGGCCTCGAAAAAAAAGCAGATGGTTAAGGAAGGCAAGCTCGGCAAACATGGCGAGAAAATTGAAGGCGTCACTCCTGCTGACTGGAGTCGCGACTACGTGGATTATGCTCGCGAGCAACCGACCGCCGGTCCATCTACAAGTGCACCACTACCAATAGTTCCTGCACAATCTACCAGCGAACCTGAGCCAGCAGTGCATGATGATAAAGAACAAGAAAAGAGGAAACGCAAACGCAAATCTGAAGAAGGCGAGAGAGACGAGGGAGCTGGTCCGAACCCTGAAGATTTGGAGAAGGCGGAGAAAAGGAAGCGGAGGAAAGAGAAGAAAGAGAAAGAAAAGGCTGCGAAAGAGGATGTAGATGATGACGAGGCTAAACGAGAGCGCAAGCGGCTAAAGAAGGAGAAGAAGGCAAGGGAATCTATGGGCACCAATACATGACATCCAGTGCGTGCTAAGAAATATGTTAATATCATTTGTATCTATCATTCGATTTGTTCTGTTGTCGAAATCAAAAAGGGAGTCATTAAATTTTGACGTACTCGGACGCCCAATGACTCGTATATAGCGCTGCTACAGTACTAAGAACAATAAAGCAATCATCATCAACGCTGCACTTGTTCCACCAAGACGAATTGAGACAGCCGAGCTTGATTGTGTTGAATATGGCGTCGATGCAGAAGTGCTGGTGCTGGCTATACTTGATTTGGCATTATTCACGAATGCTGCAGAATTCTGAGCTGAGTTCTCATCTGCATTGATCGCACTGTAATTTCACATTAGCAATTAATTGACGTCGATTAGGATATGCTTACAAGACCATGCCAGACTGGCAGTGGCCCGTTTGGCGGCACTGAATATCAGTCAGTAAAGGCCTTTTATAGCGGTATAATATTTACATATGCCCAAACCGGCTTGGTATCTTGGACAGTGTAGTTCCAGGTGGGGAATTGCGTGGCATTTGCACCGACGGGGAAGCTTTAAATTGGGCATATTGAGTAAAATGATTGACTGAAAAAACGAGATTTGCACATACAATCCAGAGTCAAAACCAGTTGTACCGTTAACATTCAACCGAGAGCAAGGGGAAGCAAATGATGACTGGGTGACGGTGTGGTTTTTCTGTTGGCTGTTATAACACCATTGAAAATGATTCCTTATGTATTGCCTTCATGACTCACAATTGAAATGTGACGATGTCGTTCGGCTGGGCAGTGATCGACGACGGTGTATAAACATCACCATTCGCTCCTCCAACTATTACTGTGTGTACTTGAGGGCCTGTGGTGGCGCTGGGCGTGGCGCCGCCTGACCCAGTAACAGCGGGAGAAGCAGAAGACTCGGGATAACCAGCAGTGGAACTCGCGGCGGCAGCTCCTTGAGCCAACGCAGCGTTCTTGAAGTTCGTAAATGAGTTCTGGGACCCATCAGCACCGCAGTTTACAGCAAACACCATTCCTTGGCCACAGTGACCGGTCTGCCGGCAAAAGACCCAGATTGGTTGGGTCTGCGCACATGTGTCATGTCAGGAGTATATGTATTTTGAAGGCTAGAACCTACGTCATTAACGGTGACAGCAAAGGTTGGTTGCGTCTGGTTGGCCATGACGGGTTCGCTGAGAGACAGGGTTAGCGACGTATGATTCTAGATATTAGCACAAACGCACAAGCCAGAATCGAAACCGCCTGGCTTCTGGCCGCAGGGATTCGCAAAGGACGATTGGGTTACAGTATGGTTCTTAGGGTTGAAGTGGAAGACAACTTGATCGCCTGGTTGCGCCGACTGGTGGCTTCCATGTGAGTAGCTATTAAAATACAAAGGTCAATAGGACACTCACAATAGCCTCCGGTGAGAACGCTAGTTGACCATTGGCACCGACCTGGACGTCGTGTACAGYAGCAGCAGCAAAAGGCAGAGCAACCAGGCCCAGGGACAAAGCACGAGCAAAACTGAACATCGCTAGCGATTGCAGAAGGATACCTGAAGATAGCGCTAATCGACCAGGACAGCGACCAAAGAGAATGACCAGCAAGGCGGGAGCAAAGAGAAAGAATGGGAAGGATGAGAATGGTAGTGTTTATATATGTCTGCGCAACGCAGCTGATTTACAGCGTATACATGGCGATAGAATGTAAATAAATATAGAGCCTTTGTTCAGTGAGCTTTTGTTGGGGATAGCTTAAGCAGATCACGCCGCGAGTGGCTTGTATTCGTCGCCATGTGAACAAGACGCCTGATTGCCTGACTGAATGGGACCTGACGAGCATCGTCTTGCTACTAGTATCTGTCGTACCTGTCACTCTGTTGCAAGGTTCAGCGGGACCCCGGAGCTTGGAACAGAACACAAGGCTGATTGATGAAACAACTCGCGGGCGGCGTGGCGGTGAAAGGACCTGACACTGCCTCAGCGCGCGACGATGGCCAATCTGGCTTGACATTTGTCCGGAATTTCATCTTCCGGGGTCCTGCAGCGGTCCCGTTTCAATCCGTTGCCATCATATCCCCATCATATTCCCAGCATGCTTGTGATACGCCCATACGCAGCAAGTACTTAAGGACGAAACCTCCGTGCGCTGATCTAAGCTTCCTCGCTTTTTACCCCCACCGGCCGGATTCTGGTGCTCGCTAGTATGTCTTCGCGTAAAACCCCCAAGCCCCTCCCCAAGTTTGAGACCGGTAGGTTTAGACTTTGTCCGATCTTGATAATCATTAACAACCGAGATAAAGGCGACGATTACGAACTTCTGCATGCCATCGGCGAGGGTGCGTACGGGACTGTTGTGGCAGCCGTGCACAAGCCAACAGGCCGTCAAGTGGCTATAAAGAAAATCCTCCCATTTGATCATACCCTCTTCTGTCTCCGGACCCTTCGGGAGCTCAAATTGCTTAAATTCTTTTCCGAAACATGCGTCAATGAGAATGTAACTCGATTCTCTCATCATCTATCCTCAGACGATCAAATGTATTTCTAGATCATCTCGATCCTCGACATCGTCAAACCTGAATCTCTTGAATCGTTCAAGGAGATCTACTGTAGGTAGCAGAGTTGCCATGTCTGATCATTCTGACCACTCCGGAACTAGTCATTCAGGAACTGATGCAGACCGATTTGCATCGCGTCATTCGTACTCAACATTTAACGGATGACCATTGTCAAGTAAGCATGGAATACATGTTTTGACGTTCTTTACTAAATTACGCTAGTATTTCGTCTATCAAACTCTCCGTGCTCTCAAATCCATTCACTCTGCAGATATCGTCCACAGAGATCTAAAACCTGCCAATCTCCTCCTAAATGCTAACTGCGATCTCAAAGTGTGCGATTTTGGGCTTGCTCGTAGTGTCAAAACGAGCATACCGCCAGGAAAAGAAGTTGGTCTGATGACTGAATATGTAGCAACACGATGGTACCGCGCACCCGAAATCATGCTCTCGTTCAAAATGTACACAAAAGCCATAGATATATGGGCTGTTGGTTGCATTCTTGCGGAACTGCTTACAGGCAGACCGCTCTTCCCCGGTCGTGACTACAGCCACCAGCTGGATCTCATTTTAGACGTCATCGGAACTCCCAGTTTGGATGAGTTCTACGCCATCACATCCCGAAGGTCGCGAGATTACATTCGTGCTTTGCCAATTCGGAAAAAGAGGCCGTTTACCACATTATTTCCTCAGGCCTCCAAGGAAGCGATTGACTTCTTGTCAAAGACACTGGTAATAGGACCTATCCAATGTGCTAATATAAACTGACCTGAGATCAAATGTTATAGACCTTTGACCCGAAGAAACGTATGACGGTAGACGAAGCTCTTGAGCACCCATATCTTTCTGCWTATGTGAGTCTGTCTAGCTGTCTTTACAACCTATACTTATCGTGACTTTAGCACGATCCGGAGGATGAGCCGGCCGCGACACCACTTGATCCCTCTTACTTCGATTTTGACAGTAAGTTGGTCCCTCGTTCATTTGACATATATTTAATTCTCGACTAGTGCATAAAGATGATCTATCCAAGGATCAGCTAAAGGAGCTGCTTTATGAAGAAGTGATGTCCTTCGTTCCTTCAATTTAACTATTTCGAAGATTTCCAACTACTGTATAGTCATATATATCACATTACTTTTTGAAAACACGATGGACGACTTGTACATTTAGCTATAGATGACGTATTACCAAACTAACGCAGCCTTACTTTATTCTGTTGATGTCTTGAAGACCCGTCTCGCCGGTCGCACTATGTCTGACGAAGACACGGGGTCCGCTAATATTTGGTATATCGCGACCCTTATCAATGCGTCCATSCAGGCTATAGTGTTGAAATCGCTCTCGTAGGCGCTGCGTCAGCATGTTGTTGCCCAACACCTCAAAATCTACCTCCAGACCAAAACCCAGTAGCAACACCCTCAACTCCGAAATCACCAAACCTTGTATCGCCATCCAATTCCGTCCCATACATCGTTACCCGCTTTGAAGGACCACCATCTGCTTCTAGTTGCATTGATGTAATAGACGATGACGATGGAATCAGGTGTAGACCAAAGCTTGGGTTTCTTGCTATGGGAATATCTGTATCTTTGCGTGCGGTCAGTGCACTTGGATTTATTGTGTTTGGCATGCGAAGTGCAGGTCGACCAAGTGGAGGTAGTCCAAATGATTGGAACGTATCTGATCGTTTCTCATCTTCTGCGTCGAGCTCATTTTCTACATGGCGTCCTGTTCCCGAGGGAGTAGGGGATTGTGGGGTCTCAGGGTATGGGAATGCGGGGATGTTGTATGGACTTTGGCGATGAGGGTGTATCTGTGGTGTCTGTGTTGGCGATGGGAACGTGGATTCGKTCTGATCTGCCGTCCGAGAAGCTGTACTTGCTGCATCGTGCCTACCACAATCTGGGGCGGAAACGGTGCCTGGAGAGGGGGGGATAATAAGGTAATCAGATAAGGGCGTAGTGCCAACTGGTTCGTTCACCCCTTCTGGTGAATCATTTGGTTCCTGGAAGATATTTTTTAAGGCAGGTGCACGCGATCGACGGGATTGCATCGTTCTGGTTGGCTCCATATAGTCGGAGTAATCGGCTATATCAGCATCAAGGTCACCATCAATTCTCGAAGTCTTCGGTTTTTTGGGAATAGGCATATCATCCTCATATCCACTTTCGTTTACGCCTGTTTCAAATGAATCCCGCGGTCGCTTCCCTAATGTATGTTGATGGAGAGGAGCACCCAATACAAGTGAGGCTTGAGGATGAGGCTCTTCTAAACTCGAAGCTCTTATAGATGACGGCATCTCGAGACCACTGTCATCGAAAGAATAAGTATATACGTAATGACGTAACGCGAAAAGTGTTACCCGTATCCAAATGGCTTGTTTGGTGATGAATCCTTAGATTTTGGGGTAACAGGATTTGACAGAACATTGTTCGGTGACTTGTGGGACTTGAGTTCCTCCATTTCATGTTTCAATTGAGCGAGTTCCGACTTCATTAGGCGCATCTGCTCTAGCTCAGCACGCAGAGCTTGAAATTGTTCGTGTAATGGCCGCAGCTAAATCTGCATCAGTATATAATTAGCATTTTGTCACGGCGCTCACAGCGTTAGCTACGACTTCGTCAATGTCGGCTAGCTTTGCTAGGGAATCAGAAGTCCCTGCTTCTGCTGCCGTAGACGCCGCACTATCGACACGATTGCCTGATTATTGAGCCATTTAGTCGTTTCAGCACTTCACCGTTTGAGAATGGCAAGCACCTTGCATAGGTTCTAGAAATGGACCTGACGAGTTGTCTAAAATGATGATTAGTTAGGTCCTTCGCCTCGCTTCGCCATAGCTACCTTCTTCATGTATTGTGGCTTCTGGCAAGACTGTTTTGCTAGGCTTAAATCGTGTCCCCCTCGACAGCGTTGTCGATCGGGTAACGGTTCGTGGACCAGCTCCTCCAGCAGCAATCGGCTTCCCAACGCCTAACCGCTTCTGTAGCTCTTTGGCTTTCCGAGTACGAGGGACGTCCGTTGTGGTAATCCGTGGCTGTGGCTGCGGCCGGGACGGCCCAGAGATGGCGGGTCCGCCGTCGGGTTTTCGCACCTCAGTCTCAATGCATATGTTTTTGTTGGCAGCGGTTTGTTCATCGTCTATGTCATGGATTATCATGGACGATGCTCGGCTTGTGGCCGCACGGCTAAACTGCCGCATAGATACAATTCTTCGACTTGAAGGCGGCTTGGTAGGCGCAGGGGGTTGTCGTCGTGATGTTGCAGCAGTTCTGACCCACAGATAGACATGAGTATAGATGCACAAGGTAATTTTCAATCCGTACTGGGTGTCAAGAAGAAGATCAATAAGTGCTTCGGACTTGAGATTTGCTCTGACGCCATAGTCCTGAATGCTCGTTATTGCGCAATCGTATATGTACAAGTAATTGTACGTACCTTACATAGTTTCTGAAGTTCAACGCGCTTCATAGATTCAAGTATCTTCCTCGGCGGCAAGGGCGGCATGAGTGTCGATAGACAAAAGCGTGTCAGCAGGGGCGACTGTGGTTGATGTTCAACAAGGACAAACAACGCGCGATCACGTGTATGCAATTGCTTCAAGCGCCGGGCCCCACGGTCCGTGGGTTGAGGTAATGCTTATATATGAACGCGCCGGCCAATGCTCCCGATCTTGAACTTAATCATGCCTTCCTGGACTCTTGACCAAGTCGCAGAGCATATGACAGTCGAGTAAGCTATACAAATTTCTACATCATGATGTTGCTTAATTCCAAGCTTGCCATCCATCCAGCTCATGTTGGGTAGTCATACTCAACCAAGTTTACGATGTCACTGGGTTTTTGCAGGTATGATACTGTGCCTTTTACAAGCTGCCCAGCTGACTGTTTTCCATCAGGAGCACCCAGGTGGTCCCCAGGCTATTCTTCAATATGCAGGAAAAGACGCAACTGAACCCTTTGAAAAGTTCCATACCACTGATGCTCTCAAGAACCTTCCTGCTGAAAAACATCTGGGCCTGCTTACTAAGGAAGCCACTGCAGCCCTGACTCATGCGCAGAGAAGCAAGCCGAAAACAAAAGATCAGCTTCGCGTTGAGGAGGCTCATAAACAAAAGCCGCCCCTTCACAGGATTCTCAGTTTAGCCGAGATGGAGGTAGGAAATGGACAACAACAGTTACAACACTGATCCCCTAACTTTCTAGGCGGTCTCTCGAAATGTACTGTCACGCAGAGCATGGTCATATTATTCGTCGGCTTCGGATGACGAAAGCAGTATGCAATTCCCCTTTTCTCGCACAGAGCACATAGGCTCATACATGCTAACAGCCCGTGTAGAAAATGCACGTGCATTCAGTCGTTTCTTCTTTTTGCCGCGCATCTTGCGTCCAGTTGGAGTTTGCGACCCGACTACAGCCATTCTTGGTTATCCTTCCTCTCTTCCAATATTCGTTTCTGGCGCAGCTCTCGCAAAGCTTGGTCATCCTCTAGGGGAGATAAATATTACGCGTGGAGTCTACACTTCCCCACAAAGTCACCTCATACAAATGGTGTCTTCCAACGCGTCTTTGTCCTTTCAGGAAATAGCGAAGGCAGCCCACCCAAGTCAAACACTTTTCTTCCAGTTGTATAAGCACAGTGATGACACATTGGCTGAACAGCGTGTGCGTGCAGTCGAGGAAGCAGGATACAAGGCTATATTCCTTACGGTAGATGCTGTCGTACCTGGGCGTAGAGAACGAGATATCCGCGCTTCTTGGATTCTCGAAGATGAAGAGCGTGGGTTTTCACCTGTGCACAGTGATGAAAAGGAAGTGGGTTCAGGATCGGGAGCGAAGCAGAATTTGTTAGGCACGGCAGGTGCTTTGATTGCAAATACCGATAAAGACATGGCATGGGAAAAGGTACGCCATTATAATCACCAATTTATGGACCAATGTGAATGCCCTTGAAGACAATACCATGGTTAAGGGGCATCACGAAATTGCCTATTGTTATCAAAGGTTCGTGATTTGACTTCCAAGTTTCAGACTTTTAAACTTGTTACAGGGGTTCAATGTGTCGAGGTATGGCATTGTGCCAGTGACCTTCTGCTGAGCACAATAACTCGAATAGGATGCGGTCCTCGCAGTCGAAGCAGGCGTTGACGGCATCTTATTGTCGAATCATGGAGGTTTGTCTCGTCCGTGTTACTTAAAGCTAGATATTCTCTAATCAGTGACAGGACGGCAATTGGACTGGTGAGCACCTACACCCAATGTTCCAAATGGATCACGTACAAACTCCATCAGTACATTACCTCCGATTGAAGTACTCTACAGACTGCGTAGGCAAAGACCAGACGTTTTTGATAAATTGGAAGGTAAGAAGCCTACAATTCCTGGATTTAGCCTGACCGCAAACAGTGTACATCGAGGGTTCGTAACATATTAGTGTATATATGAGTGACTCAAAAAGCTGTCATTAGGAGGAGTATATCGTGGAACTGGTAAGTAATTATACGTGCTGATAACCGGTCATTAAATCTCCAATCTCCTTAAGATGTGTTAAAGGCGCTATGTCTGGGTGCTCGAGCSGTTGGACTAGGAAGACCATTTCTTTATGCACAAGGGGTAAGATTTGGCATATCATGCGACTAAAGGGATTGAACCTGGTTTCAAGGCGTACGGATCGGCTGGTGTCTCGTGGATCATTCAAATTCTAGAGCAAGAGATACTGACTGGAATGGGCCTATTAGGTGTTCGAACCGTTGAGGATTTGACGCCAGAAATGGTTAGTCTTTTATAGTTTCCTTGTGATTGCGCTTCAGCTGTTTCCTCTGCAGGTGGAAAGGGTGGATTGGCAACCATTGACTACGAAGTTGTGACCAATACGTATCGTAGTAAATGAAACAATTGTGTCAGCTGTCAGTGCCGAGTCGAACGTTCACCCAAACGTTCCAGTTGTTTATAATGAAGTGGACTGCGGATATAAACGAGTGTCGTCCTCAAAAAGAGAGGAGTTTACGGTTCCGGGAGACTACAGATTTGTGCTTCGTTGACAGAATGGGTCGTCCTGGTTATAGAGCTGTACTTCATTACGACCACGTGACTATCATGCATCATGGTTCAACATTCAGTTGGCGGATGAACCTTTCTCGCCTTCTACGATGGGCTTTTGTCGTAGGTGCGGCGATATAGTATCTGGTGAGCGATGCAGATGCGGAGGAGCTGCAGTTGGTATGTATTTACCCTCATTATTCGTAGCTCATCCTCAAAGACTCCAGCACCAGTTGTATCTTGGAAAGAGAACGATGTCGAGAACAACGACAAATGGTCTAGGACATACGTTTTAAGGGATCGTTCCGCGTCGCTCAGCGCTTCTCAGTTTAAGGGGAATACCAAGAGCGCATCAACGTCTTTACCTGCAGAYATATCTGCCAGGGTTTCTGCGCATATCGTGGCTGTAGCGTCAGTGGATCAACAGGCCGCCGCTCCACTTAAGCCAACGGTAACAGGCCCTGCACCAGAAGTCGGTATTTTACCCTCTCCTTCTGATAGCACTCTATCCAAAGTCTATGGTTCGGTGCTTCAACCTAAGGAATCACTTGCTACATTTTCCTGTTGGGTCTGCGGTGACGTGTTTCCTCCAGATGCAACCATATATCCGGATCCTCGATCCCCTGATTCAGCAAGCGCAAACCATTTTCTGTGTCGTGGATGCTTCCTGGACAATGGCGGTACCAGGGGCACATGTCCAACTTGCTCTCGCCCTGTGGTGACCTTGAAATCCGAAGGCGACTTTGTACATTCTGCTGGCAAATATTGGCATAAGCGTTGTTTTAATTGCAACGAATGCCAAAGAAATATCGGTGACTCACCTCTTGTTGACCTTCTCGGACGCCCTTCATGCCCCGAATGCTTCGATTCTTGCCTGCGCAGACCCTCTGAACGTAACCGAGCCTCATCGACACCGACAAAGCCTATGCGTCACAGCCCGATTACTCGACGCAACATAGGTGGCATGGATACCACTAACTCCACGACCACGCAACTCGGTTTGGATAGCCGTGAAGCAAGTCCCGCTTTGGAAGAACTAGAGCAACGGCTTGGAATAGTAAGAAGCACGCGCGAGGGTAGCCCTTCCCTTGAGGAACTGAGTCAAAAGTTAAGCTCAATAGGAAAAGAACCTTCACGTGCACGTCGAGATTCACGACATTCGGAGCGATATAAAAGTCCTGAGCCTGAGGACGTTTTCTCTAGCAGTCCCGAAAGAGCCAGCGGATTGCGATATTCAACAGGAACTCCTAGCCCAGTCCGCAGGCAGATGACCGAATCCAATGGAAACTTCAGTCCTGCCCCGACGCCAGAAGCAATCGAAGAAATGAAGTCGAGATTCATTAAATCTGTAACAGCATCATCGCCATCGATGTCGCCATCACCCTTAAACCACCTTGCTCAGTCTTTCACAACAACCGTCCCTTCTCAGCTTTACACACCAAGTCGAACCAGATCTGGCGCTTCTCTTCCGGCATCTACCATCCCCACTGGGTCGGATTGCGCCGACGAAACCCAGGATCAATATGCTAAATGCATCACTGATGAAAATGACGCTTTACTGTCTTCGGTTCATCGCTCCCCTACGGATTTACCCACTCCTGACCTCGTGTCAGACGGATCTGATGATACTGCGCCATTATCATCTAGCGTAGAGTTACAACTCCGTGGAAGTCAAAGAGATGCAAATCTCTCCGCTGTCAATCAAGATGACGAAGTCAGGCATAGTGATACGGAGTCAGACTCAAGAGAAACCACCGAGTTGGATATCCAGGAGAAACGTGTAAGCTTGGGTGCACCTCCGATGGCCACCAAACAAATGGGTAGCGGGCTAACGACCTCCATCGATATACCCAACAAGACCGTGAATGTAACGCCGCCATCGAAAATACCCGTGTCGAGTAAGTCTCTGGGCATGAAGGTGATTAAACATGCTGCCACTCCTGGGTCTATGGTGATGCCGGCAAGTAGTTCCATTGCCAGATGCACGAAATGTGCAGGGCTGCTCTTCACAAACGGGGAGGGGAGATACTTGACATTACCAGCAGAAGAAGGAGCAAAGTCCAAGATGTATCATGTTGAGTGCTTCAGGTGTGCAGTATGTGAAGGAACCTTCGAAGAAGGCGGAAATGGACAAGCAATTTTTGTGAAGGCTCATGGTGGACCCTGTCACGTCGAGGTGTGTGTCTACCTTGAAACTAGAAGA